>VXBU01007382.1:237338-248604 GCA_013400315.1 Bombycilla garrulus | reverse complement strand
GGGGAAGGGGCGGCGGGAGCGGGGCGGCTCCGCAGCGCTCAGAGCCCGCCGGGCGCAGGGGCCGCCGCCATGATGGGGCACGGAACCGGAAGCGAACGGGGAACCTTTCCGGGAAGCGCGGGCGGGGCGGGAGCAGCGGGACAGGGGGACACAGACACAGACAGACAGACACAGGGACACAGGACAGCGGGACACACGGACACACTAGGGACATGGGGATGGCTCTGCCAGTGTGCCACGGGACCGCTGGATGCCGGGATGGGTCCGGCTGGAAGGGACCACTGTGCGCCATCTGGTCCCACCTCCCTGCTCAAGCAGGGTCATCCCACAGCACATGGCACAGGATTGTGTCCAGACGGTTCTGGAATGTCTCCAGTGAGGGAAATTCCGCACCTTCTCTGGGCAGTCTGTCCCAGTGCTCGATATCTGAACAGGAAAGAAGTTCTTCCTCATGTTTGAGTCGATCCTCTGTGCATCAATCTGCCTGTTGCCTCTTATCCCATTGCCCCAGGGAGCAGAGCCTGGTCCATGCCCTGAGCCCTCCCTGCAGACACTGACACACAGGGGTGAGGGCCCCTCTCAGCCCTCTCTTCTGAGGCTGAACAGGCCCAGCTCCCTCAGCCTTTCCTCACTGAGATGCTCCAGTCCCTCCATCATCTTTGTCACCCTCCACTGGACCCGCTCCAGGAGCTCCATGTCCCTCCTGTCCTGAGGAGCCCGGAACTGGACACAGCACTGCAGGTGATCCTCAGCAGGGCTGAGCAGAGGGGAAGGATCACCTTCCTGCCCCATATCTGCTCATGTTACTGAAATCCAGGGTGAAGGAAAAGCAGGTTATAGATTTGGCACCTCAGAAGTGCCTTTGATGTGGCTCTTGGGGCTGTCAGGGAGCAGCGGGCTCTGCTGGACACCGGGCTGGCCAATCCCTTCCTAATGACTCAGGAAATGCAGACATTTGTGAGGGGTATCCAGATGAGAAGCACTAGCTGAACATCATCCTTTGAGGTCATTGTTAAAGAGAGAAAAGGGAGCCACGAGCCGCAGAGCATCCAGTGGGATTCAGGGGTAAACACAAAGCATTGGGAACTTTTTCATATTTCTGTCTTGCAGATCAACCAACACCTCTGAAGGGAGAGAGAGGGGAGGTCTGTAAACAGCTGAAGATTGATGTGTTGTGTACTGGTTACCAAAGGGGACTGTGTAAGGAAACTATAAATCCTGGGTGTTTTGTGTCATGATTCAGTCAAGTGTGAAATCATAAATTCTTGTCTTATGATTACAAAGAAATCCCTGAAATAAACACAATAAATACCCAAACTCCTCCAAGTTTAATAAAAATGAGAGATCCTATTTGTTTTTTATGAAGTGCAGACTTTAAAAAACCTCTCCTCTTGGACATATCTTTCCAGGGAAGTTAAAGGAAACATTTTTCAACCTGAGAAATGTGTAAGCAGTTTAGTAATAATAGCAATAGCAATAACCCATCCAGGTAGGAAGGGCAGTATTGCTGCAGCTGTGAGTCTTGCCAAGTTTGTGGGCTGCTTCAGTCACAGGAAGATGAACCTTTGAGCTGGGAATTTTTTACTCCTAAAATCACTAGAGTGTGTTTATACCTAACTTTTTCCTTTTTTTTTTTTTTAATCAGTTGAGAGGATTTTTTTTTTTCAATACAGGTGGATGAAATATTTATTCTGTTGATATAAATTAATCTATGAAAGATCTATAAAGGATCTATAAAGGATAGAATGATAAATATTCTCTGGATCATATTGTGATATAAGTTATTGGCTTAATGTATTTTAAGTTCTTGTCTGCCCATTTCAAAGTTTGGGTTTTTTTCAAATGTATTAAATTTATTTTTTTTCACTCTACATGCAGGAATAAATGAAATGAACTCATTTTATGGCCAACTAGCTGCACTAATGAAGAAAATACTGACTTCCATGCACCGAAATCTGATTAGGCTCTTTATAAGAACTATAACTTAGAGATACAGGATTTTTAATTGTTTTTCCCCCTTCTTCCCATCTCTTCTCTTTCAATTTAGTCTGTAATAAAATTCCCATTGATTTTAGTGGCAGAAGCTCAGACTCTGTTGGTGAAAGAGCAGGTGGCAAATTCTGATGCAATTTAACTTTGTTGCTGTTAGAATTCTTCCTCAGAAAAGCTCTGATCTTGGTGAATTTTTCAGCATTGGTTGGGGGGCTGGATATCCTCAGCGTGTCTGCCTTGTTCCACTCCTCTTGCAGAGAAGTTAATCAGTGCTGTGGCACAGACTGTGCTGAGCTCTCTTCTCACCTGTCTGCATAGGAAAGAAGCTCTTGATACTGTTTTCAAAGAAATGAGGAGCAGCTAGAGAGAAATTTCAGAGGCTCAAGGCTTATAGTTTTGCACCCACAGCAACTGTGCTGTTGGGAGCCTTGGCAAGGTCAATTGTTTTAGCTGATGGAGATGAGTGTTAGGAGTTCAAAAACAATTGACTGGCCTACATAATAGTCATGAAAAATAAGTATTTAAGTTTCATGCTTCTTGTTGCCTTTCTGAGGTTGGCAGTGAAAATTCTTTGAAACAAGTACTTCTAGGAAGGATGAGCATTGTGCCTGAATTCAAAACCTTAACTTGAAGGAACTGGAAGTAGATTCCAGAAATCTGTTGGAGTGGGAAAAGCAAAACTACATGAGAGAGAAAGCTGGGGCAGTGGGCTTGTTGGAAAGAGTAACAAGACTTCTGGGGTGGAGAGGGCTCCTTGCAAAAGCTACTATATTTTCATTTGTGTTTATTCTTTTCATTCAGCAGGTTTCAACTTCTGCCATTGAAACCTGGTGACAAATTTTCTCATAGCAATGGGAAGGAAGAGAAAGCCTGGTGAGTCTCATGCAAGCATTGGCTCTGACCTCAGGCTTTCCTGCAGACAGACAATCCCTCACACAGACACTCAGTGTGGCACTGGGCCCCGTCCAGCCAAGTGCTCTGATGTGCAGACTTGCCTGGGCCATACACACAGTCATAGAATGGCTTGGGCTGGAAAGGACCTTGAAGATCATCTTGTTCCAATCTCCCTACCATGGGCAGGGACACCTTTCACTGGAGCACGTTGGTCAGAACTCCATCCAGCCTGGTTTTGAATGCTTCCAGGGTGGGACATCCACAGCTTCTCTGGTCACCCTGTGCCAGGGCCTCACGCCCTCACTGTAAAGCACCCATCTTGGTGACCAGCCCTACCTGGCTCATCTTGTCCTGGGGCAGGGCCTTAGAGCCATGGGGAAGCAGGGGATTGCCTGGAAGGAGGGTGTGCTAGGGACACAGGGGATGGGCCAGCACTGCAGGCAGTCTCTGGATCAGCCTGCCCAGCTCCTGTGTGTGTCCCAGTGTGCGACATGAGGATGGAGAAGGGCCTTGAGGGGAGGCTGTGTGTGAGGAGGGGCTGAGGGCACTTGGTCTGTTCAGCCTGGAGAGGAGGAGACTGAGGGGAGACCTCCCTGCAGTCACAACTTCCTCGTGAGGAAACAGGAGGGGCAGGTACAGATCTCTTCTCTCTCATGACCAGTGACCAGGACCCGAGGGAATGGCCTGAAGTTGTGTCAGGGGAGGTTAAAGGTGGGGATTAGAAAAAGGTTCTTCCCCCAGAGGGTGGTTGGGCACTGGAACAGCTCCCCAGGGCCGTGGTCACAGCACCAAAGCTGAGAGAGCTCAAGGAGTATTTGGACAATACTCTCAGGTGCATGGTGTGACTCTTGGGGTATTCTATACTGGGCCAGGATGATCCTGAGGGGTCTCTTCCGACTCAGCTTGTTCTATAATTCCTTGGTTCTAGTCACTGTACCCCTCTGAATGTAAAAAGCCCTTCTGGGGAGCCCAGAAGCCTGACTTCAGGTAGGGATTTGTTGGTTCATCAAAACCTGTTGCTATTAACTGTGGAGCTGACAGGGTTACAGAGCTAAGGGGAAGGACAGCAGGTGACTTTCTGTTTCCAGGGAAGTTAAACATTTACTGTTCTTGAAGCCCTGGGGCAAATGTTCAGTGAGAGGGAGCCCAGACCGTATTGTGCTCTACAAGGCAGGCTCTGAGCTGTCCTGTGTTTGTGTAGCTCAGAGCTTGGTCATTTCACTTCTCTGTCAGGCTTTTAAGTCAGAGAAATGTTTAATCACACAGGCACCTCCTGGACTTGACATTTAAGTATTTATTTTAATAATAAAATATGATAGCATGCAAATATAGTGCAAAGATTTCTTGTTAATCATTTAATTTCTACAGTGTTACAACGTTTAGCAATGTTATATCTAAATGCCTAAATAAATTATGAGTAACAAGAATTTGATATCTTTCATTCTTTTCAGAAGACATGAGAGAATCCGATATAGTGTGGGAGAGTTCCCACATATAGTATCAGTAATTGCAGTGCTACATATTATAAACTTACTTACTGAGCTTACAATTCAATAAAAGTTAAGATATATATTTAAATTTTAATGAGATTTCATGTGTCACTATTAGATCAAACACATACCAGTACTGAAAAAAGATTACTTTTCCATAACATTTGCATGAATGTAAGACTTTTTCTATAACGTTATGTTGGAAGTCCAGTAGAAAAATATCAATGACCTTTTAATCACAAATTATTTTCTGTCCTGTATCTTCATTAGCTATTTTTTTTAAATTAAAATTACTTTTAATATTAATTAATTTGTTGACAGTCCAGTACATCAAGCCACAAATCACTGGTCTGTGAATTGTACAGGGCTTACTGCACCTAAAATAAAGCATTCTTTGCAAAATTGTGTGTGTGTGTAAAAGGAACAGGGTTTGTAGCTGGTTACTGCACATGCTCTGTTGTTGGTTTTTTTCTGTTTATTAAAAGAGTCACAAAGGGAACCAATTGAAAAAGAAAAGGCCTCCAACTGATAAGCTTTAAAATTATAATTTTAAGTCTCTTTTTTTTTATCTGCTTTGTCTGTGGGATTAAGTTTGACAACTGTTTTTTTGAATTATATGAGACCTATAGTAACAGATTGAGAGTTCTCCTCAGTCACTCTGGTTAGTGAGACAGAGAATCTCTTGTGTGATGCATAGTAAAGTACACCCCAGTTCTAATTATGTGTTGTGAACAACTTAAGAAAAGCAACATTCTCCGAGTCATAAAATAGAATCTTTGATTTTACTTGAATTTACAAAAGTCTCCTTTCTTATTATAAGGCAAAATGGATTTTTTTTTTTTTAATACTGAACATAGCTGTATTACTCTGAGCTTCTTTTGGGGCTTCTCTACTAACAATGTCGATATCCAGTGTAAATTTTAAATTGATTTATCTGTCAGATGGGAACTAAAGCCAGCTAAAGGCCTTGCTATCCTCAAAAGACTGTATTTTCATTATTATTGTGATTCAGTTAATTACAACTCAATTTACTATTTTAACCATAGAAGCAGCATTTTTTTTCTGTGCATAAAAAAATGCTTTGTTCACAAGTAATTCTGAAATGGGAGTAAAACAGTGACATCTTTTCTGGACCCCACATCTTTGAAAAGCTAACAAAGGAGAAAGAGCCCCTGATCTGGCAATCTGGCACATGGGGGTAAAGTGATGAATTGCACTGTTCAGTCATGGACTTGAACAATTTGACAATACCTTCCAAACCCTGTGATTTCTCCCTGTCTAACCACCCCTGGGTGTTACTCAGAACTTGAAAAAAAATACACGTGTGCTGAAAAAATACAAAGTGAGCCCTTATTTCAACATGAAAGCACTTCTGGGCTAAAAAGAATTTATCTGTGCAAACACCTAAAAGAGATGGAGAAAATATCAGGGCAGTAGATGTGATTAGTCATACCCAGTGGGAGAAGGACTGCAGCTGTGAAGTATTCTGTCCTGACCTTAGGAGTAGGCAGCTCGATTGTGTGTAACTGCTGCTGGCTAATACATTCAGACAGTGCAAACTCTCACGCTCCTCTAAAGACAAAGGTGGGCACCAGAACATGCTTAATTGCAAATTCTTTGTAGATCTCAGCCGTGGTCAGACGAGGTTTAAATGCTGACCCTCTCTCTCAGAAGTAAGGACCTGCAGAATTGTGGCTGAGCTGCCATCCTCCGCTCGGACTTTGGATGTGAAATTTCTGGGTGTGATCTTTCTGGGTTAAAATGCTAACCAAGAAACTTCCCTCTTGCACAGCTGCTAGACTGAGATTTATTTTTTCCCCAGAAGGGATAAACCAGCATTTTTTGTAGCAGTTAGAATCTTATCTAAGCACTGCCTGTGTTCACAAAGCTCCAAGATGCCAGCTCTGACAACAGGGAATGCCAGAACAGGTTTGGCTCCAGGCTGAAGAGCTGATTCTGTGTTTAACTGTGTGACTTGGTTGACTTAGTGAACTCCAGCAACTATTCACTGTCCCTTAAAGTTGAAGAGTACACTAAAAAGCCAATCTCATATCTGCAGCAGTGCAGGAATAGTGGTCCTCTAGTAGATTATAAGGTGTTCTGCTGATGGGTAAGAGGTGCAGGTTGCTCTCAGACGCTACAGGGGCTTCCATGCAGGCAGCAGTTTTGGCCAGGGCCAGTTTTGGAAGATCACAAATTGTAGGTTGAGGGTGGAATCGCCTTTCTTCAAGGACTGTAGTTCACCTGGAAGCACCATTTTCTTACACCTGACTAAATACAGCCTCTTGTGCCAGAGAGACATGAAATCCTTCACGTGGGGCCAGGCAGCACCTGGCTGAGAGTTGTTTAGAGATCTTTGTGGGGCACAGACCACATCCTGAGAGCTGCATGCAGTCCACAATTTATGCAGCTTACAGTTAAGCGTGGAAGATTCCCTGCCCTACTGCTTGCAGAAGTAATTAATAGCCTGTGGCTAGTTGCAGTGCTGTGGAAAATGCTAAAAATGGTTAACTTTCTGTGCAGCTGTACAATGCAGAAGACACAGTAGAATCTCAGTAAATCCTAGCAACATTTTATTTTCAGTTGGGGTTCGGCTAGGAGAGCTGTAGCTCCTTCTATCTTTTGTTTGGTTGGTTTATAGGAAATTATTTGATCCTGGAAGTGTGGGAACTTTTTGTGAAAATGTGCTTTCACCAGAAAGCACAGCACTGCCCAATGGCACCACAGTGCAAACAAAACAAATTGTGTGGGGAAATGACTGCGCTTCACCTCAGAGCGTCACTTACTGGAACTGATTCCTTCAGGCTTGAGAGCAAGACTGGAAAGAAGAGCAACAACAGAGCAATCTCTCTGCTTCTGGTGCCTACAGACCCAGACTTCCCAGAGTATGACAGCTCAAAGGAAGACTGAGAGAGAGGAAAAAAATTTCTGTCTTTCTGCAATGCATTTAGGACAAGCAAAAGCACATTCACAGCTAATTTTAAGCAGCCTTCTGAATGCAGTACAACACCTTATTAACTCTCTTGTACCTAATCCTTGCATTCTGGTATTTTTAAAAGGCGTCATGCAGTTCAGGAGTAGTTTCAGCCCATGTCTCCTTTGTAATAGATGACACCATTCTATTTCTCTTTTTAATTAAGAATTAGCTTTCTGACAATAAGCCTCGCTCACATAACACATACTGATTTAACTAAATTAATTTAGAAATTATATTAGATACATATGGACAGTTTTCTTTCTGCCCCCCTCTAAGGTGACCTTCTGAATTTGGCTTAATAGGGCCCTAAGACTAGTCTAGTAGGAACTGGTTAAGACCTGCCTCCACCACTTGCCTGTCTCATCCTTTACAGCAGGAGAAGAGCTTGGTCTAATTTCCTATCTGAAGCTGTTGGAGGGTAAAGTCACCTTCATAGGCTAAGGGTGCTTTTCTTGGCCAGCTTTGTAGTGCAAGAACCCCCACAAGTACTGAGCTGCAGCAATTTGTGTGCATGGATTTTGAGGCTTTTGAAGACAGTGCCTCTTCCTTTGGTGGCTTATTATTTTTTGTTCGTGTGGGAACTCAGGGTACAGCTGTATCAGGTGTAAACAGTGCTATTTTGTCTGTGCCTGGTTTTATCCTGATCTAGTATCTCCCAGCCAGGAGGCTTAGGTTAGCTCTGGGCTGCCTCTAATGAGCTGCAAATGAAAACTAAGTCCTCTAGCCCATGGTTTCTCTCTGTTCTGGGTTATCTAATCAGGGCTCTCTGGAACAGGCCTTTGGAAACCTACACAAGCATATGAACTAGACTTATCAGTAGTTTGTGTTAAGGCTGCTCTGGAGCAGAGAGAAATATAGAGTGGTCTTTTTGATTTTTTTTTTCATAAATGTATGTTTTCTTACAAAGACATACACAAAAAATCCTTCTTCTCTTTAGCATCTTGTAGAGTGCTAGTCAGAGGTACAGTACATAAAATACCAGTACATCAAGAGATAAGAACTGAACATTTTCTGGAATAAAACAAGGAATGAAAACTCAAACCACTTCCTGTTCCTTTCACCTGCTAGAATGTAGATAAAAAAAACCTAACATTTTTAGGGATGGGTTTGTGTACATGGGAAAGCTGCTGAAAATCAGTGAAGTATGTACTTAAAAGCTGATTATTCTGTACCTTTCCCTGGATAGATCCTTTCATACTGTACAAACAGTGTCCTTCTGCAGTGTAGCCTAATCTGTTTCTAAAAGGTAAAAAGAGACCACGTAGTCCTGTAGTGCAAAATGTCTGCTGCCAGAATAGCTGGTCAGACGCTTTTCTTCTGTCTTAATTGCAGTTAATCCAGTCAGAAAAGAGCAACAAATCTCTATGCACAAGAGGTGCATTTTTCAGCCTAAAATGTGACAGGAAAACAATGAAGACTTCTCCATCGAGTGCTGAGTCTGAGCTCTTATCTGGAGCTGTCCCTTCATTTCACCCCGAAGTTTCTCTGTTGAAGAGGTTCCCAACTTCAGTTTCTATCATATCACTTCCTTGTTTGCAGCATTGCATTGCATGAGGAAATTGTGTCCAGAGTTTCACTGTGCACTGTGCTCCACATCCTGGAGAGGGGTGACAAAGGACAAGTGAATGACACAGCAGGTGTTTATCAGCGCTGAGTATTTTACACGGGAGGCCTCAGACTCTTCTGGTGCTCTGAGCTGTGTCCAGCCTCGGTGCTCCAAGGGGCAGAGGTGGCTGCAGCCCTGTGCACGCACACAGGCAGTGCAGGTGTCCATCTGTGTTCACAGCACAGAGCAACAGGCAGGGATCAACCTGGCCAGGGCAATCATCTCTCCTGTGATAAGAGCCAAAAATCACAATATTCAGAACATGCAGGAGAAGTGGCAAAGAGCAGTGAAGATGGGGGATGTCGTCCTCCCTGCCCACCCTGAAGCAGAAAAGCCTGTCTTGTAGCCCACAACAATTTCTCCCTTAGTTTGTTTAGTCCTTCCCTTCAGAGCACTGTTTCATTTTCAAACACAAAACTTTACAAACTATCTTGAAATAATTAATTTAATTCTCCTAAGCAGACCAACTTGCAAATGGTATTTCTCACGCCTGCCTCCAGTATCTCAGTATGTCAGAAGGTTTTCCCTACTCTCCAAATTTTTGAAGGACTCACCTGAGCCCTTTGTCTAAACGACTGATAATCTTCCACAGCCTAAAAATAACTGTTCTTAAAATGGGTCCATCTCTGAACAGATGTGGTTTCCTTAGTGTGGGTGATGTCGCAACAGGAAACCAGCTTGCTACAGAACCAGTCACTATTTACACTAGTCTTGGACCGTGGGTAGAAACCTGTGTACAGGTTTTAACTCAGGAAAAAAAAAGTTAGTCATAAGAAAAAGAGAGGAAGTTAGAGAACTGAAGGAAGTGTAGGAAACCAGAATAGTTTTAAATTGAGGTAGGAGAAATGCAATCCATAACTTGTCATGACTGATGGGGGTGAAAGCTTGCTAAGATACTGCTTAAACTTCTGGAGGACTCTGATTCAAGGGTTCTTACAAAAAGACTCCTTAAAAAAAGACTTACAGACTGTTTCCAGGGCAGGCACCCACCACTTTAATATCTGTGGTTCAGACTGGATTTGTCTGCATGCGTTCCAAATGTAAAAAGTGATAATGAAGATAGGAAATGAAAATATTTCTCCTTAACCCATGAAGAGAGGCTGAGAGCCTTGTTGAAATAAAATATCTTATGCAGATTTTGCAATCAGAATAGAGATTATATTTCGAGATCCTTGAAGGTCTCCACGTGGTATTGCAACCCTTTGGTGCACATTCTGCCTGTGCTTCCTTCACAGCCTGAGCAGGAAAATCTGGGGCAGAGCACATAATTTCTTACACCATGGGAGAAGCAGAAGTGACAAAAGCATTTCCAGAACATTGCTAGGAGAATGCTGAGATGCCACATGTGCGTTCAAAAATTGCTTTTCTAAAAACAGAGAGGACACCTGCAATTGCTGTAATTGCTGGTTTGGTGCTCGTGTCCACAGATCAAAAGAAAAGGAGCTCTCCTCCTGTTAGATTAGGGTTACTAATCCAAAGTGAAGGATGTAGGGAGAAGTCCTTTTTGTTTTGGAAGAACAATGGGAATTGGCTGTGCTTATTGACTAAAAAGTCTTGGTTTGGTATATTTTTTTTTTCCCTTTGTGTAATCAGTGCTTTGCAGATCTATGGAATGAGATTATTTTCTTTGACCTTCAATATATCACAGAACCTTCAGTTTCACTGAACTAACAGTGCTGCTGAGCATAACATGTTACGTACCTTGTGCTTGGCACAGCGTGTCGTGAAGAAAGTGCCCAGTCTTGGTCTGAAGGTATCAAAAAATGGAGCAGCCAAGGTTTCATTTCACTGTCACAGTTTGACTTTCACAGTCTGACAACTGTGCTGCTCTTAGCTCCCCTCATGTGCTTCTCCACTAGACTCCGTACCAGGGCAGGTCACAGTTGATACCTAACAGTTTTCAACGCTTCTTGTATTTGTGAAACAGCTGAGAGACAGGTTTTCTTAGCAGTGTAGAGATGCTGTGCTTGAAGGGGGTCTCTGTAACACTCTCAGGCTATGAATTGTGGTGGAACGTGCCAGCTGAGCATAGAAGGGAAAGAAAATGAAATATAAATTCATTACTGCAGAGCCAGAACAGCAAGGATAAATTGTCTGTTTCCAGGCATCTACTTTATATTCCCACCTAAGGATACCATTAGTGGAGACAAACTGAGCTCTTTTGATCACTTTCACTGTGAAAAGGGTCAATCTTCCTTGCTCTTCACACTCCCTCCTACATGATCCTGACTCACCCTTGGGCTGACTTTCATATTCATTGAGCTGATGCAGCTCATTAAGCCATCAGAAAACTGTACTTTTTTTTTT
>VXBU01007382.1:196438-237318 GCA_013400315.1 Bombycilla garrulus | reverse complement strand
TTTTTTTTACTTCTCTGGATTTATTTTCTGTCAGTTCAATGAGCTGAATCGGCTCAGCAAGGGGTCAGGTAAGTGTCAGAAGTAAGGAAGCATGGGAGGAAAACAGGTAGAATTAGGGGAAGGAAGAGGAAGAACAGAAAAAGCATGCAAGGTGGAGGAGGAACAAGACTGCTTCTTTCAGTGACAGAAAGCCTTGAGATCAGCTTACCATGTCTGATTATATCCTTAGGAAGGTGATTTCCCTGGAGTTCCTGTGTTCAGTGTAGAAAAGGGAGTTTCTTTAGGTGGATAAAAAGGAAATAAAGGGAAGTAATCTTAATTTAGACACATAGGTTAGGCAATATAAATAGGCCTGTTCTTCACTGCAAAGACCCCTGCGACCAAAGCTTTAAAACACAGTTAATGACTAAATGCCTGGAAAACCAAAACAGTTGTCTCTAAATGCAGAAATAGCTTCAGAGAGCTCCAAAAGGCTCCAAAGTGCACCCAGAAAGACCATGCAAGCCCAGGGAGCAGGGCAGGAGCACCCGGTGGATTTGCTGTGAGAAGTCAGAGTCGAGCAAAGGCTGGTGAAGCTGATGTCACTTGGAATTTGCTCAGGCTCTGCCTGAGGAGAAAATCAGGAGCAGTCCTCTAGCTTGAACCGTGTTTTCAGCAGAGTTCCCCCCTGCCATTCCCTGTGTTCCACCAGCTCTCTCCTTAACTTTGTTTCTGTCTTGCTCTTTTCTTTCACTTCTGCCATTATTTGTAAAACTACTACTGAAAATGACCTACATAAATAAGTAAATTGAATGAATAAATCATGAGGGAGAGAATGAATGTGTGAGTGTGTAGGTGGATGACACAGAGAACCAGGCTGGTGGGAGCAGCAGGAGCTATCAGTTCATTTGCTGTCAGCAGCAGAGCCCCAGGGAGGGTAAGGACATTAAGTACCTGATTGTGCAAGGTGCTGAGTGCCTTCATCTTCTGTCATTTTTGGAGATAATCAAAAGCATTTCCAGACTTTGCCAGTAGAGGCTCCAAGGAAGGACGAAGAAGGCAGAAGACTAAACCTGTGACTTTTATCCTTTGTTTTTTTTAGTTTTCAGATCCCTAAGGACTTTTTCCCCTAAATTAATCTTTTGATAATTACCTCTCATGGAGCCTTTTAAAACAATCAATGGACCCTCAAGGGCCTGTGCAACTGATTTTCTGGCCTTCAGATAATGCAAGGCAGGAGAAACTTCCCTTTTGCAAGAGTAAGCCAAGCCTGGAAGTGTAATTTCAGAGTTTATATTGGTTGTATCCTCTCTCAGGTATGACTTTTTCTCCATGGAAGACACTTGCTGAGCCACTGGCCCCTTGCCACACCACTGAACCCTGTGACTTTTCTGTATTGGGAGCATGAGGTGAACTCTGCAGTTCAGGAGGAATTTTGATGCTCCTTTGAGATTTGCCACATCTCACCCCATTATGCTGACATTATGTTGGCAGCTTTGCTCTTCAGAATGAGGCAGCTGGAATTCAACTGATTGCAGAAAGGTATATGTGTTATTCAACTAATTGCAGAAAGGACAAATTCTGACCAAAAAAAAAAAAAAAAAAAGAAAGAAGTGGTTTAATTATCAGTGGTGTTTTGTTTGCAGTGAGTACTTAGTGCTCCTGACCTTGCAGCAGTCCTCCCTTTTTGTTTCCAAGGTAGTTCAAACCTTTGTGTGGTATGTCCAGAGGATAAGGTTGTATTATGGTTTGGGGTAGATAGAGCAGCTTTTAAAAGAATGCTTGGAAATGTGTGTCCATACTGGTGGGGTTTGTATATGTCCTGTTTCCTCTCACCTTTTTAAAATACATGGCTCTTTAGCACTCATCACGGGAATCTAGGCATCCCTCACAAATTATAAAAAGCTGGATTAGAACGAAAGAAATTGTCTTGAATTTCTCTTCAAATCAAGTGTGGCTTGTTCCTGTTCTCTTCTAAAAGTTTGCTGTAGCACAAACTTTGAAGTTGACCATTGGAGGTGGTGCAGGAGATCCAGATGACACACAGTGCAGCCCTTGGGTACATTATGCACTCCCCCTGAAGAGCACTGGAAAGGAAAATAGGATTTTTCAATTTCTTTTTCAGTATTCAGAGTAGCAGCAGAGTTGAGAATAGGATATAGAGGATGAGGTATTGTTGGTTGCAGGCTGTGCTTTTGAGAATATGTGATGTTCCAAATCGATTTTCTCTTTTAACCTGGCAATCCTATACGCAGGGATAGGGAATTACAATAACGAAGTTTGGAATTCATAAATAGACTTTTAACTCTGGTCAAGTGCAAATCCCTCAGGTGATGAGGAAGGGGCACAGTGTGCCTATCAGTCACAGGTAGAACAGTCTCCACAGATTGCTCTACAGAGATTGCTCATAATCAACCATTTATTCAGCTGCGAGATGCTGTTCACATATAAAGTAGGCCAGGATGTCACCTGACTGTGGCTGACAGCCAGTCCACTGACTGAGTCTAGAGCTTATTGCATGTGTGGAAGTCCAAGGTTACCTAAGTTAACTCAGGAAGAAGGAGAAAATTAAAAGGAAAATCTGGGCACCTGCACCAGAAACCTCATTATTGTGAATCTGGGAGCTTCCAGAATGACATGTGAACATCCCTGTCAGGTCAAACATTATTACCCCCCCATTCCTCCAGATAATACTGTTCCCTGGAGGACCTGATGGATCAACATCACTGGCAAACTGCATGAGCTTGCTTTGTGCCAGGACATGTCCAGCCCTTCCAAGCGGTTTCAAGCCTGTGACAGCAGGCCACGGCCAGGACTGGCACAGGAGCTGTGCTCCTTGTCACCCTGGAAACACCACCACCTTTCTGGATCCTCCCTTGCCTTGGACATCTGTCCATCCTCACAGCGTAAAGTCTTGAAGCAATGCATGAGTTAGGGAGTCGTGGCCATAAGCTGAGGGGAGCAGCTAGACAAGTGTTGCCTGTTGGAGATTCTGCATCTTATCTTCTATTTGATCTCTTTTTCAGGTGGCTGAAAACAATAGAATTTAAAGGTATTTACATGATGCAGAAGCCTCCATTCCATCTTTAGAGGGAACTGAGCCATACAAGTACAGAAGTCCTCAGTGAGTCAGTGGGCTGGATCCTGTAGAAGGGAAAGTGGAAGACAAAACACTGCATTTGGTGGGATTTCCAGGAGGATTTCGTTACTGAAGGTTCACAGTGATTTAAGAGCAGGTGCCTAACTACATAAGTACATTTATAAACCTATCAAGTATGCATTTGTGTGCATAGATGTCTAAATATTTACTTTTGTACAGCACTTAGTAACTCTGAAGTAAGTTTTCCTGTACAGCTCCAGTGCAGAAGCCCGTACAGTCGTGCAAACATGGCCCTGCCTCTCAGCAGGGGATAATAAGTCTGGCACTGCATGGATTTAACTCAGACATTTGGCTTCTCAACCAGAACTGGATTTGAATTCTTTTCAAAATGCTCCCCTATTCAGCTAGAGCAAAAGAGGTGGAGTTAGCACACCACCCTGTCAGTGCCCTCCACCACTTTGGGTAAGGATTGTGTTGAAGGCAGCATCCATGGAAACTACAGAGGTGGCTGCTCTCCACTGTTTTCCAGGTATACCATTGTCAGCTTCCTTGTATGCTTCTCAACATTTGAATCTAAAAAAGCTATTAAAAATCTTAAAAGGATCAGAGATAACATTTACTTGCTATTTACACACCTATTCCAAGTCAAATACCTCACAGTGCCTCAGCCACTGTGTCCTGATAATCAGGACAGAATATGGAATAGTATGTGCTTCTCCCTTTCACCTCCACTCTCTCCATCACTGCTGCAATCCAGTACCCAGAGCACTGTCCTGAATACAGATTTCCTTTTTCCTGCTCTGCTTATTTCCTTTAAGGCATTTTCCCCCCTCTTGTGGATTGACGGGCTTATCAACACCAGCTAAGATTCATTTAATATGCCCAGCATAAGCCAAACAGATCCTGGCCTGTCGCTCCATATTCTTTTCTCACAAAAAAATGGTTTTAGCTGCAATTATTTGCACCGTCTGCTTAAATATTTAGCAAATGCAATAGTTGGGTACTCAGGTGTTGCTGTAACCTATCTTGAATGTTAAGTCTATAAGCCAATTCTGCAGATGCCTGCTTGGATTTTTGTTTTGTTTTTCTTCCTGGCTGTGATGAGAAAATATCCCCAGGAAGCAGGGACACAGCAGCACCTTGAGCTGGATGCTGCACTCCCAGTCTCTCTGCTGGAGACGTGGAGGGGCATCCACACACAGCAAGCCTGCAGAATTAATCCCAGATGCCAAATGTGGAGATCAGTGTCACGTGGCAAAGCTTTGAATTTTTCATTTTTCATTCATTAAAAAGCAGTCAAAAAGAAAAAAGCTCCATTCTCATCCTCCTGAGTGCTGTCACACTCATATGCACACATACACTGCTGCCTTCCCAGTTAATGCCAAGGGATGTAATGCCACAGTAAGTAGAGAACTGTACCATATTTCCGTGGATTACGGGGTATATTTTTATGGATCAAGTTGCAAAAGGATCATTGCTATTTTTTTTGAGGCTTTAGTATCTCACAAAAGTATTTATTTTTTTTTTCCTCTCTGACCAATTTAAAATCTCCTCTGGCATTAGGCAACATGTTTCTCTTATTAATGCCCATCAGTATAGTCCTAGTTTGCTGCAGATTCTCTGCTGGATGCCCTGACTTCCCCCAAAATCATCATGCCCTCTTATTCTGAATGTGCTTATCTACCTGTAGGAATTCTGTCCTTGGCTACCACAGCCTTCCTGCGGGCATGGAGCAGCACAGGCACTCAGAGTCACCCTTTAATCTGAGGTTACAGACCACTGTCAAGTGCTGGTGGACAGAGTGCAGGCGAGGCTGTCAGAGGTGCCAGCTGACTGCGGAGCAGTCACATGGATATCACCTCTTGGTGATGACAGCAGAAGGAAAAATGCCTTTATTCAGTGTAAAGAACATGGCAAGGCATTCCCAACTCACCCACAGTCCTGAAATTGACTGGAGAAAAGGAAAGACTTGCATCTCTCTTTCATTGTTTATCAACCTGCGTGTAACACACTGCAGGGCTCCATGCTCCATTTCTGATAGATGTGCAAAAGCCTGCAGACAGTAACTTTGTCCAGCCTCTGAGCCAACCCAGGGCCATATCTGGGACATCCTGGGGGTTATGCTCTTGATGTTGGCACACCAGAGTATGTGACATCAGAGGATATCCTGCCTGCAGCTTCCCAAAATTACTGGAAAGGCTTTTGTGGAAGATTGTACCTTTTTACAGTGTGTCACTGATAGACTGCGGTGATGCTGTCACTCTTGGGGAAGTGACAGTGTTCCTGCCTCAACGGCACGGTCACCCTGGTGCATGTGTTCTGATTTAAGAGTTTAAAAAGCCATCTTAAAAAAATTATCTCAGTGTGTAACTCATATTGACACATCAAGGACACAATTATCATTCTGCTCACATGGAAGGGAGATGTTAAAAAGAACTCTTCAGCCCATTCCTAGTATTTTCTATTTATCATTCACCAAATGTACACTGTTTAAATTGTAATACTTGCCTAAGATTTTTCTGAAGTGTTGAGTTGTGGGGCTTTTTTCTCCATTAGCCATCTCTCTGTCATCAGGCAAATGGCCTGGGAAGGTCCCCACCAGTCACTTGGGAGCACTTGTTGAACACTGGGAGTTACAAAGCAGTATTCACCTTAGGCAAGAGCTATCTCTGATCTTCAGGACAGCACGGGAAAGTGCATACAGGGCATTCTAGTCCTTGCAGGCTGTATTTGTCTCTGTAAGAAAAAAGCATCCCCATAGCACAGTAAATCTGTCCCAGGAATCTTAGAACAGGCAAGTCCTTGAGCTGTAGACTTCTAGAAACAGGGAAATGAGGGAAAATACTTGCCCTCTACTTCTAAACTCTTCTAGACATCTAGATTTGGCCGTTATGGGATAAAGAGTTATTGAGCTAAATAGACTACAGGTCTAACCAAGTGGGATATTTGTTATTAGAAGCACCTGGTGGTATTTGTTATTTTGGGATATTTTTTATTAGAAGTAGTTCATGCCTGAGAGAACCAGCTGATCAGGGGTCATTTTTCATGCATTTTTTGCACCTCCATTGGCTTCAGCCACAACGATGGGTCCCAGATCAGAATCATGCCAGTGGCTGAGAAGAGGTTTTTTTCAGTACAAGCAAGAATTTTCTGTTCTGTTCAAGTTGGTTGAGTCCACTGAATAGCCTCTGTAATCTATTTCAGCACTAAGTGTAAGCCACATCTTGGGGATGACATGTTCTGTCTGCCGTGGTCAAAGGGCAGCACATGGAAATGAAAGTTGGTGAAATAAACAGTTAGGAGAAGGTGCTTGTCATATAACAAACAGAAGTGACTCATGCACTGTCCCCTTCCCCCTCCAGTCATTACATGAATCGCCTCACCTGTGTCCAAGGAAAGGTCAAACCAATTTCTCAGTTCTTGGAAGAGTTTTCAATTTAAAAATACTGCAGTTTCATGACATTATTTAGTGTGAAGAGTTGTATGAGCTGTGATTCAGTTTAACATGGGATTACAGTACAATTCTATTAGAACTGCCTCTATTACACAATGTGATAAACGTACATCTTGACTAGCTCTCACTGCCAACGCAGATTTTCCTTTTCCAAACTCCTATGGTGCTCTTTCTTGCTCTTCCTTGTTATTTTTAATAGTTTGGCTTAGAAATAAAAAGTGAGGAGATGGAGGAAACTACACTTTTGCTGGAGGAAGAAGCATAGGCTCATTTTAAGAGGGCGAGGAATTTGGATTGAAAAAGAATTACTCATCGTGGTTTCAACTGCAAACCCATCCCAGTTAGGCTAAGGGGGACATTCACCTTTTTTTGCTTCTCGCTCACATTTGGGCTCTACTGGCCTCTTGTCTGTATTGTTCAGAACCTAAAGGGAGAATAAGTGCTGCTCTGGAAACTTTCAGCTTGTCAGAAGTGATGCAGTGCTGGTAGCAGGAAGGTTCTTTCATACCACTGGCTTTTCCATGGCTCTCTTCCTGCTCCCAGCCCCTTTTGTGTTCCATATTACGTGCTTGTTACGAGGAAGAATACAGGAAGAAATTAATCCTAGTATGGATTTCTTTCAAGGCACATTCCTCTCATTTCCATTTTGGCTCAATTTTCTGTTAACTGTCATAAGATAAAATCAGGCAGCTTGACATTTTTATTTTGTTCTCCAAACAACAGGTTGAGTTAACCTATGTGGGATTCCCATATGTAATTTACCCAGTTAATTTATGTGGAAAATACCAGCTCTCTTGCCCTAGCTTGGATTTGAGTTTGACTGAGATTCCTCAGCATAAAAGCAAACCTCTTTTCCAAATGAAGACATGCTTTTTCCCCTTCTGAAGCAGTTTGTCTTCCTGCATAGATGTGATATAAAGGAACATATATATCCTTTTGCTTTTTCATTTTCCTCTTTTCAGTTGTACACTCAAAAAGCAGGGGGTGAATGGAAAGGAGGATGTTCTGGCAAATCTGGTCACTGCCATTACCATACCTGTGAAATTAATTCGGAGGAAGTGAACCTTTTGAAATAAGACGTTTAGATTCTGTAATCATGCTTGATTTTTATAACAAAATCCACCTATTTCTATCTGCATCTCATGCAAGCCTGTGCCCATCCTGGGAAAATCAATTGATTTTTCTGTTTTATGAAACATAGGCACTTATTTTTTAATTATTGCACTCAGCTTAAGGGTATGCTTCTCTGTGCCTGGCTAACCTGGACCTGTTATAACTTCATTACAACTCAAAATTCAACAGCATTAGCAGTTTTCATCACACTATATTGTTATTGAAAATGCTTGTGCTGAGTCTGACTCCAAATATAACTAAAGCAACTAAAATGTTAGTTCTATAGATTATTTAGCCTGAATACAAATTAATAAGGATGCAATCCTCCATCTTTATGTTTTGAAAGAATTTATTTGCCTGTTTGTAGGAGCCAGAAAGTTAGTTGAGGTGAATGAAGTGGAAAGAGCACTTTTGCTCAGTGAACTATAGGCTTGAGGTTGAACAAAATCATTGACAGTTTTACCAGAGAGGGTTTGCAGATGCCCATCAAAATGTCTGTGCACAGACTGGCCCTGCAGCAGGGGAGCAGCAGAATGCACTGCCACAAGGGAGATCTGTCTGGGTATTTATGCCATGCTCATTGCCATGGTAACAGAAAGTCTTATGAAATGCAGACATTACGTACAGAGGTGTTTGTGCTTTCCTGCCTCTCTCACACTCACTCTTTCCTTCCCCCCAACCCTGGGGCTTTTATGGATGGTTTCATAGCAGGGAGGTCCCGTGTGAGCCAACAACTCGAATGGATTCCCAAAACCTTGGGATCCCAGGCCATGCTGGTCCAGTGCCTGCTGGAGTGTGTCCTCAGCACTGGATCCTCCAGCCTGGCCACTTCAGGGAGTGGGGAAATCCTTCAGCAACACCTGAGGGTCACAGCTGTGGAGAAGGATCACCAGGACTCAACTCACAGTGCAGCTCCTGCCTCCCCAGGGATGCAGGGAGTTACAGCCGTGGGCTGGGAGGTCCTGAGCTCAGTTTGGTGGTGGGCTGTCTGCCAGGAGCTGAGCGGGGTTTCTAAGCTCTGGACCACATACACCATGGCTCCTCTGCTTCTTTACACAGAACATTTCCTCTTTAAGCAGCCACATACCAGGATCAGTCAAGATGGGAGCTCTTCCTCCTGTGGCCACATCTGACACTGACTGTGTGAATTTTAGGTAGGTATTAATCATGCTTTTTGCACCTCCATACCTCACTGGCATGTTGTGCCACTTTTTTTCAACGATATCACTGTACCATACCGGGGAGCTTATCAAATGAAGCCAACAGCAATAAAAGTATTCTAGCTGACTTCAAAAATAAATTTGTATTTTTCTGCTTCTGTGTATAAAAGAGATCTACCCTAAGCGCTCTGGCCCTCTTAGCCCACATCTATATAATTTGCAAAGCTGGGTTTAACATGATGCTTCAAGTTAATATGCTGACACAATCTAATTTTCTAAAGAAAAAGGCTGACTACAGGTCTTCAGAAATTCTTAAAAATGTTCTGCTTAGTCTTATGGTAGTATGTTGTACTAGCCAAGAAAAATGCAAAACCAGGTTTTGGGTGTTTTGGAGCAGTTAAGAGTCAGAAGTGCCATGGAAGGGAAGTTGTCTCTTGTTTCCTGTGAACATCTTCTCCATGCTATAAAATATTGCTTACTTTCCTTGGCCAGATAAGGAATTTATAAATGGCAGGGAAATCAAGAATTCAGGAGACTCTGGAACTGGGAATTTTGGTGTCTAAAGAAACTGAAACAGCGCATTTCAATTACAGTATGTTGTTATTTTTATGAATTTGTGAATATTTTGATTTAGAAATGGTCGTATTGTTAACATAGTACTTCTTTTGCTGTAGCTACAGACTTAAGTAGGCATGGTACAACACCCAAAATTGCTACCTAGAGATGCAGTATTTTGAACAGAGTATGATTTCTAATTGCTTGAATAATACTACACAATGGAATAATTTCTTACTCAGTGAGAGCTGTTTCTCACTGCTCGAGATATAATAACCTCTTGGGAAGTCACGGAGCTGCAAACTGTAATGGTCTATGTAGAGCATTTTTGCTCAGCCTCTACTTTTAAAATGCTCAGCATTCACTAAAAAAATGAATCAGGAGAAACTGGTAAAATAAGTTGCAGAAACAGAATGAGATGGCTCTTCAGATTTATATATAGAAGGCTTTTTAGACGCCCACATCCCCTATATTAAAAACAGTGATTCAGAAAATCAGCCAGCAGATTCCTGAACCAAAGCATTGTGTGTGATTTTTGCAGTCCACATTTAAAGAGATGCATTGTTTACAATAATGAAATGGGTATTACAAGGCATTTTTGCAATACAGCTGTCTTGTAGTTTAGTCTCTTTACTTGGATGAGATGATGCTAGTTTTAATTTACCAGTTTAATTTGCTATATGCATCTATGCATTTATAAAAATAAATTTTATTCCCAGAAATATATATGAAACAACTCATCTGGAAATGTATAGGGTAATATCAAATAACCAAAACAGAGTGAGCCTGAAAAGAGTAGCAAAGTCACATATCTGATGCCTACAGCAAAGAGATGGAGTTGGGAAGATATTGTGTAACCCTACTGTAAGCCGGGTATTTGCCATCCAAATCCAGAATCCCCTTTTTGAAAGGACAGGAGGGGCTGACTGCAGACCAAACTCCCTGCATCACTCTTCCAGTCTTTCTTGAAGGCGAGGAGCCCCTGGAAACACTTTGGTTTGTTGGTCAAACCACAGTGGAATGAAATAGGTAAACTCCCTGTCACAACCTGTGGAACTGAGTTAAAAGGGAGCTCTCTGAAATTATGCCACCTGTTCCCTGGCATGGGACGTCCCAAGGCCGGGGAGGTGCCTTGGGACCTCAGTGCCAAGGACCCAGCTGGCATCAGGACCTGCTGCAAGGGCAGCAGCTGCCCTGGACCCACCTGCCAGCAAGGTTTAGGATGCAGTCCAGAATAGGAGCTGCAGCATTATTTAGAAAGCTGCAGCTTTTCTTATGAAGGCATTCTCACTTCTTGCCAAGCAGTGAGACAGATCAGTGCGAGTCTCCTGCTGCAATACCCAGAAAACCAAGAGGGACAGGAGCCTCATCAGGGGAAATCCACAGACCCAGTCCAGGGGCTGGGCTGCAGCTGCTTTTTGCACAAGGAGCTGAGGGGATTGTGTGTCGTTTCCCTTTCCTTCCTCCTCATTTACAGCTGCTGGTCCAGTGCAAGTAACATGGATGTGTTTCGAAGGCACTTCATAGACTGGGAGCTAAGGCAGTGCCAATTGCAAGCTGATACCTTCTGAACAGTCGTGTGCCCTGAAACAATTTTATATTGGTGTGTATTGATGAGCCTGGGTCTATTATTTAATAAAGTTCTTAGTGATATTGATATTGACCCTACCCAGGAATGTGAGCCCAGACTGCAAAACTCCAAGCAGACTGATAGCTGGGCACCAAGGGTGGGGACTCTGCTTTCCCAGATGGAGAAGCTGCTGTGCAAGAGCTGTCAGCCCTGCCCAGGGGGGAGGCGAGAATGCCCCAGATGGACGGATCTTTGCTCAAACCCTGCTCAAAAAAACACAAAAGAGAGGAACCACATACTGCAGAAACCCTCCTTTCCCACCAGAGAAAATAGCACATGAATATTTCTTGAATACCCTTGACCAGCTGAGTGATTTTTGTCCTGAATTATTTTCTGGACTCAGTTTGGAACAGCACTGATGGTGGCTGTTATATGTTATATAGGCATGTGAGTAGATTGAAATCTGAGTACTAATTTTAAAAAAGATACACCCTAAGGACTTTTAGGCATTAGGGGTACCTAGTAGGACTGAAGAACTTTAGCTGTATGTTCTCTTCATGGCTCCTCTGCTAGAAGAGCAGTGGAGGAACTTTCTAAAATATCAGTCAGTGTTTCACCCACTGCCGTCTATGATCCTTTCCTGGACAGAATAAATACTGGGAAGGGCTTTTCTGGATGGACATTAAGAGTAGGTCTACTACTTCAGAGAAACAAGAAGCCTTTGTTTCCCTTCCAGTGTTAGCAAGGAAGAGAGGTTAGCTGTACAGAGTATGGCATAACTAAAAGTAGCTGTCATGTAGGATGAAAGTTAAGAATAAGGTACATATTCACAATACCTTTGTATGCTCTTTCAGGCTAGAAATCAGTGCTGTGCCATCTTTTGAGCTGGTGTGGAGATCAGGCTTTGCTGGGCACTTACACAAAAGGAGAAACTTTAGCACAAGAGCAATTGCTGGCACAGTTCCCATGGACATTAAGGAAAGGCAGGACTCACACTGAAGGAATTTGAAGCAGTCTATTTCATTTTGAGTGTGGCCTCTTGTGGGCTTTTTCTCCACTGCTTTTCAAAACTGAGCTGGTGATCGCAGAAAGGATTGTCCTGCATGCCTTCATTCCGGAGGAATTTATTCCAGAATAAAGTCACCTCCCCATGCATTACCAAGACAAGGCTTCCTGCTCAGTCCCCCTCTAGCCTGTCAGGCCTGTGCTGGAGCAGCCTGTTTTTAAAGGTGGTGTGAGATCCAGACAAGGATTGACCTCTGCAGGGAGCTTCCAGCGTGTGGAACAGCAGCTCAGCCAGCGAGGCCCCGTGGAAACAGCTCAGGTAGGATCTGAGATGGTCATTTGTGTATGGACAGTCCAGGGCAATTGCAGGAAGCAATGGGCTAAGTCTACACTGGTGACAAAGATGGTGAGTTCTATTCTACTGCTGTCACTTGGGGAATTGGAGCCCTCGGAGGTGGCACCAGGAAGAAATGAAGCATCAGCCCTCAAAGAAAGCTGTGTTTGAGGCAAGGTGATTCCCCTAATAAATCTCTCACTCTCTTTCAGATTGTGACAGCCTTTCTCAAGTCTGCAGCTCTTTTCTGTGAAACTCCACATAACCCAGAGCTAGAAAAACAGCATTACCACAAAATGCACTTGCATCCTGCAAGTGATGGTTGCCTGATCCATCCTTTAGGGAATACAGCAGAGGGATCCTGCTGTGTGGGATTTGGGAAAGGTTGCCTTTAACACTGGGCTCTGGCTGTGGGAGCTGCCCGGTGTGGGGCATTGTGCGGGGTTGTATAATCCAATGAAAGACCTTATTGTGATGGGTGCTGCTTATGGCATAGGAAACTGTTGTGAGATTTTCAGGCTGGAGTCTCCTGTTAACTCCATCCCAGCACTGTGCTATTTGTGCAGAGATTGTGCCGTGCTCTCAGAAAGAGCTTTTGGAAGACAATCCAAGTGAAAGATGAGTATGGAAAGGAAAAAAAAAAAAACTGGCATAGAGGTTGCAAAAGTAGGGGTATGCTGGAAACTTCACCACCTTCTATCACAATACCTCTACAGTGAAGCATTACATCCACTGAGCATAGCATTTTTCTTTCTTCTTACCCAGCAATTTTGTATTTTATGGTAAGTGCCTGGCCTGAAGAATATTAATGCATATTTAAATTAGGATAAAACCACAAAGTTGATAAAGCCCAATGTGGACAGACTGGAGCATTAGAGAAGAATCCAGGAGACTAAACATAAAAGATCAAGACATGAACAGGACTAAAAATTGTTTAAACCTATGTCTGGACTACCAAAATATCAACTGTCATGTTAGATCACTTTTCAGATATTTGGAAACGATACAAAGTTTCCTCTGTTTGTTAATTACTCCCTTAACTGTCCACTACAGAGTTTCTTTCATTTCCTCTCCAAACATCTGGCAGTAGATACTGCAGAAGCCCACAGTCAGCAGGATACGCAAGCAGGGGCCTAACTTTAGTTCATGAGTCATCTCCGTGGCTCCAGCGGGACAGTTCAGGTGGTTAAAGTTAAGCATGTACTTAAGTACTTTGCAGAAACGAAATGGATCTGTGCCAGAGGGAGGGTGCTGCCTAGGTAGGAGCTGGTCGTTTGCCTCTCCTTAATCATTTATAAAAGGGATTTGTATAAAATATAATTAAAAGACACCCCTCTGCTGTGAGAGCAATGGTTCCTGATTTTTTAGGGTGGGCCCCTGTCAGCCTTTAGAGTCTCTCTCAGTCCCCCTGTTATTATCAAGCCATTAGATGGAAATACTTTGATCAGGTTCATCAGAGCAGGGAGCGATTGCTCACCCTCACCTGACCCAGCTCAGTGAGCCTGGGGGGCACGGGGAGGCAGCCCCTGCTCCAGGGTACCTGCTTTGTGACCAATGTTCTGCTCTCCTGGTAGCCACAGCTCAGCTGCTGACCCAGAGCTGTGTTTGCAGGCAGAACTGTCACTCTGTCTGCCAGCAGCCCTTCCCTCTGTGCAGACATGGAACCAGAGTGCATCCTCTCTTTCATCCAAGTATTTGTGGAGCTTAAAAAAGCCTTTATTTTTAAAATTCCATTTGGAGCTGTTTTATCCAGACCATGGCAAGCACATTCTCTGGAGCCTTGATCACCACAAGGCCTGCAATTAATTCTGCTGGGGCTGTGGTCCTGTCTCCACCACACCCTGAGTGTTTGCCTTCCCCTGGCTCCAGTGCCACAAACCCAACCACAGGTAACCAGTGGTGGGTCAGGTGAGCTTCAGGCTTCGTGGTAGCAGAGCTCATGGAGAATACAAGAATTGTATTCTTGTACCTCTGCAGGAGCTGTATGATGTGTCCGAGTAATCCCTTTAATAAAATCAGATAGTGATTTGTAGCTGAAAGAATGGTTTCAAAACTCTTTAGGAGTATCTGTGTCACCAGTAATTCCTTTTTTTTCTAAACATAAAAAATGAAAATCAACTTTTGCCAAATAGATAGCAATTTTTCCTAAGCCCTAATATCAGCGAAGTATTTCTCCTTGCACATTTTTCCCAACCTGTCAGAATTGTAAGACTGAAAATTATAAAGGCAGCAGCTTTGCTAGAAAATGTCAGACAGCCACACATTTTTCAGAAGAACAGAGTCTACTTTATGCTGGGTAGCATTGTTTGAAATTGAGTTTTCAAAGTGCACAATTTTTCATTTCCAAGTCAAGGCTAATGGAAAAATTTCACTTCCAAAGGTAAAATATGAAAGCTGAAAACAGGGATTTAGAAAAGAACTGCCATCTCAGCAATCATTTTGAACATTAGGATCATTTGACATTTTAAAACTGGTGGCAGTCATTCACTTATCAGAGGGACTTAACTAGGATTTGTTTATATGTCTTTCAAATACTAAGTGTAAATCATCAGTCTTCCGTGTCTCTGTTTTCTCCTCTACAGGGTTCCTCTAAGCTCCCAGAGTTTCCCTCACCCATTGAATCATCATGTGAAATGGACTTTAATATTTACTCTCCATCCATCATTAAGCAAACTTTTCCTTCCTTCAGTAGTTTTAGTCTGTACCTATGGAGCATGGAGCCAGCTTCCTGGGATAAAGGAACAGAGCTCATGCCACGTGGAGGAGTCTCTATTCCTACTTGCCTCAGCCTCAGAGGCCAAGATTGTTCATATGAAAGGCAGATTGTTGCAGATTAATTAAGAAAATGAGCATGAAGGTGAGTAAGAGAATTATAGAAAACTGCAGAGGAATGTTTTGGGTGGACATGTTTAAGAGAATTCAACTCAGGGGACTTTTTTTTCATATAGTGCAAGGGAAGGTTGCTTTGGCCAGATCCCAAGAAATGGATGCAGGGCAGCATTGTCACACACTAATGTCCTCCTGCTGCTAAGCAAATATCATGGCCTTTATTTAAATACACATGCATAATAAATGTTTGGCAAACAACCCATGAAAATTACCAGCAGTTTCCTTGAAATTAAAAATATTAAAGTGTTTCTCCATTACAAGGAATTTTTGGTGCAATGCCTCTGTTCTAGCTGAAAAGCCTTTTCCAGTCCTGCCACACAATTAATTCCCACCTTCCACTGAAATTACTGCTAGGAAAAACTGAGTGGCAGCCTGCTGTCCTGGGCCAGGGTGCTGTCTGGTAATTTCAAGGCAGGCAGAGGAGAAAATCTGGGAGAGGAGCAGCATTGAAAGGGCACATGGGAATGATCTACCATGGCAAAGGAGGAGAGTGGTGGAGTCAAGAAACAAGGCCATATTCTCCACAGGATCACCATCTGCACCATTTAAATACACATGTAGTCCCTTCAGACGTGTTTCCTGCCTGTTTTGGCTAGAGGAAATAAGGTAGCAGGGAATACAAAAATGCCAGGCAAAAGGATTTGTGTCAAATTACAGCTTGTACAGCTGTCCCTGGAGCAAGACTAGGCTACCCAAAGAAGACTACAGAGAAGAAAAAATTAGCATTGTAGAAGAAATCCTTCTTTCTGCTCCTCACATCTCTTTTCCCTTCCCATGTCTTTCCCAGACTCTTCTGTCCTGCTTTCATTCCTTATAGTAACCTAAAAAAAGTTCTTGTAGCTTGGCATTAATCTTGTCACCATTTCTTGTGCAACTGAGCAAAGAGTACAGCCTGAGCAGGAAGGCTGAGCATCGTACAGCAGATTTTGGAATTAGCTTTGTACATCCTGGATTTTCCCTCTTGTCCCCACCTTGTCCCCATTTCAGGTGCTTCATACTGAATTTATCGATAGCCTGGTCTCACATGCTGCTGTCAATGAGCTTTTCTTTTAGCAGTCATTTAGCTATGGTCCAACAGGCTCATAGATTTCATAAAACTTTTTTTAAAAAAATGCATTTTACTTTGCATTATCCTGTGATGTTTAATAGCAGCCAAGATGTATTCTCTTGAAATGCACACCTGAACTTTCACATCTATTGTATGTGCCACTTACAGAATCACAACAGTCTGCTGGATTACTGGTGCCTAAACATGGAGTTTATCACTCCAAACACTTGAAAACGCTTTCAGAGGGCAAAGGCTTTTATCCTGGCCTATTACTTACCCAATGCAAAATTTTCTCAGGATCACTTTTGTTTAGAGGAGAGGTCAAGAAAAGAAAACCTGCTCAAAAAATAATTCTAAATTGCTTTGTGTGAAAGGAATGCAAGTGTTTGATGCAGTAGTCATATCAATGTGCTCGCTAACTCTGTCTGGAACAGGAAAGGAATATAAACAAATTATTTCATACAGTGTGGTTCTCTCTGTCTGAGAGGAAGTGAAACTGCAATGGCACCATTTAACCCTTGCAGGATCAGGTGTTAGCAGCCTGGTTTAAATGACAGCATTGTTTTGCATGTTTTCTCATCCCAAGCAGAAGCAGAGGCAAAGGGATAAGCATTCTTCTTAAAGAGAAAGGACCTGTCAGTGCATGCCTGCCTTCTTTCAAAGATGTTACAGGGGGGCATGGTTTTTGCACAACCAAGTAAATGTTGTCATTCAGTGGCCAGTTGTGACCCCTCATTTAAATAAAACAGCAAATGAAGCCAAAATTTAAGGAGGGAGAAGAACTTGTTTTTAAACATCTATTTTACACTGTCATGAGCATTTCAGACATATTAAGAATAAATGTAATTTGAATAGATGCATATCATTTAGTAAGATAATGCAAGGGAAGTTTAGCAATCTGTGATGAAGAGCGACTCGCTGAGGAGCGTTTATTCCCATTAACATGCTAAATAGCCCATCACCAGCAGCCCCGGAACGAGTGAGTCGAAATCAGCAGTCAAAACCTTTTGCTGAAAGAAATAAAATGCACAGACATCAAGGTCAAGCACAACAGGTACCACTTCTGCTGCACAAAGGTCCAACCTGTGCACTCCGTTGACAAAACGTGTCTGCCGCAGCTAAAGGAACCATCCTTTGCTCCTCGCTGCCACAGCAGAGGTGCAGCCCCTGGAGGGAAGGAGGGCTGCCAGCGTGACTGTGTCTGCACAAGGGGTTTCTTCTGGCGGCAGAGAGGCAGCTCTGCCTCTTTATACCGCCAGGAGATGGAGGTGTGATTGGCAGTTCCTCACAGCTGGCAAAAAACTCTGTAACAGCAGCCTGGGCATCCACACTGAGCAGTACAGTCTATTTCTGAGCAATTATTGCTTCGAGGGTTTACACAGCCCTAAAAGTAGATTGATGTTCAGGAAAAAAAATTCTAATAGCATCTACCTTTGGCTTTAGAGGGAGGCAAATAACACTTTGCTAAACAAAAGAATACAGCTGAAGATGCTAATGGCAAAAGAAACCAAAACAGACTTCATTACAGGTGTCAAGGCTTATCTGCAAAGGAACAGCTGCGTGGTCAGCATCACACTGCATAGAAATAATTGCCCCAGTCCAGAACAAAGCTGAATTTGTGGCAGTTTTCTTCTTCTTTCAAAAGCTTTTTGGTTTTTGGAGAATGGAATGCAGTTCCTTCTTTCATCACTACCTTTCCCTTGGAGTCTGATGCAATTTTTAGTTACTGCTTTGTGAGAAGAATTGCTTATGATTCTGCAAACATGGAGAAATATGTTACTCACATTTCCTCATCCTTCAGGTCTTGGGAGAGAAGCAGTGGAATTCCTCTGGCCAAATGTGCACTCCTGCAAGCCACCAAAGGATCTCTGCAGTGTCACATGGAAAAAAGCAGGCATGCATGCCCTCATAGGGCATGACTCTCATTTAAAAATAGTTGCCTGTGGAGAACTTAGCCTTTTTAGAATATCAGGAAATATTTATCACCCTTAGCTGTGTGTATCTACACCAGGATGGGATGAACTGCATCCTAGCAGGGCTGGCTCCTCTTCAGTCGACTCCAAAAGGAGCCTTGCCAGTGCAGCTGTCTGTACTGCAGAGGTCTAAAGTTCATAGAGACCAGTTTTGTCCCAAAACGTCCTTCCACATCAGCCTTTTCAGGCACAGCACCACACAGGCATTATGCTCAGTGTGTGCTTCATATTTCTGTAATCCTCGTCTGACATCCCTGGCTGTGTTTGACAAGAGCCCAGGTGCTGTCTGTCCAGCACACAGCGCTCTCAGCTCTTCTGGGCCACCCCAAATGGGCCTAATGGGGCTCACCTGGTAATTGAACTCTTCCTTTAAGGCTGCAGGGAATGCCAGCCTTGGATGGGAAGGCCATTGCTCTAACAGCGTGACAATAAAGTGGAGCAGTGGCAGGAGGCCATGTCACCTGTCCCACACGCTCACAGCGCCTGGCTCTGTGCTGGTGTAACTCCAGGTGTGGGTTGACATTTCAGCAAAAAGCCTGTCTAACCACTGGGTGCAGCTGAAAACTCCCCCTCTGCTGTCCCCAGCACCTGTTCCCACCCTTCCTCCTCCTCCTCGCTGGCACTGGGAGTTCTCCTGGGAGCCGGTTAAACTCACCCTTCAGAAGAAAGCATTTTCTTTCTCTCCTTTTGTCTCCCTGGTCTGGCTCACATCAGTACCTAAGGAGTGCTGATGGGGAGGGCAGGAAGACAAAGATGAGGCCACAGGGGTGGGAAAGGGCAGGACTGCCCTGGCTGAACCTTCCGGGAGAAGTTTTCTGCCAAGACTCAATACCTTTCAGTTGAAGCTTGTTCAGAATGAGTTACCTTACCTTGGGTGATGAGAAGTAATGTGTTCAACTCCAGTAACTTTATATTTACCCTAAACTTGTGCTTCCCAGCTCCTAAAACATGAGAGCATTTCATTTGAAAAGCTGCTTGTTAATGTGCTAGATGTGCTTCTATCAAGCATGGGTGGCCTTCTTCTCTAAGGCAGAGATAGCAGGTAGAGTTCAAAACCCTAAGACTGTTACCTGCTCATCTGCTGCCTCTTCTGCTTCAGAGCCTGCACTGACAGGAGACAGATGCCTTCAAACCTTGCCTGGGCTGTCACCCCAAAGTCCACCTGCCTCCAAAATGGCAATACAGTAGAGCCACCAGGCGAGCAGCGAAGCAGCAGTGATCACCAAAACTTTCTTCAACCAAAATGGATTGTGGTTTTCTTAGTGCCCTTAACAGTAATTTATAATTAATCCATAATGTTTTCAAGTAACTGTCTCTTTATCACCATATTTTAATTCTTGTTGTTATAAAAAGAGATTAGTTTGATTATTTCCTGTAATTTGAAGCGGTCACCAGTCTGTGGCCTCTTTTCATCTCCTGTTTATTGTTTCTCCAACAATGGACCAGCACAGCAGCTCGTGAGAAAACTACCTTCAGCAGCCAGAGCTTAGTTAAGTCAAGTCTAAATCATATCCCGGGGTTCTCAATAAAGGTTTCAACAAAAAGACAAGTGCAGGAACAAAGACCATGCTGAGTTAGAAAAGCTTCTTTTGTCATGATCATTTTCATGACCACCACAACTTCTCTTTCGTGATCCAAAGAGACCAACAGAAGGGCTGGGTCCTTTTTCTTGCTAAATGAGATGTCCCAATTTTTCTTGCAGCTGTGCATGTGATAAAGACAGCTTGAAAGAGCGTTAACCAAAGTCATTTGCTAACGCTTGGTTCTCTGGCAGCCCTGAGGAAAGGAGCACCTCTCCCTGCTCTGCTTCCCTGGGGCTGCTCTCTGCAGTGGTGAGAGGCCCTCACGAGTCTCATCTCCCTCTGGAAGATGAGATGATCTGGGTCCTGCCCTCGTCCCAGGAGGTTCCTCTCAGGTCCCTCGTTGCCTGGCAGCAGCTTCTGATCACTCCTGAACAACACATCCACATCCTTCTCAGGAGCAGTTGCCATCCTCAAATCCTCCAGGCTGTCCTGATTTTCCTATACCACTTATTAATGTTCATAATTGCAAAATAATTGGGCCTGCTGAGTTTGTAATGAAGGCACAATTTTAAATGCTGTAATCAAAGAACTTTCAATTGGATTAAGACTTGAGTGTCCTAGTGGTTTAATTACAGGCCCGGGTAAGCACAAATAAGCTTTGGGTTTACTCCTGTCTTTCAGAAAAGCCACAGCAAAGTCTTTGTGCCCACATGGTATCACTGAATATCTGACACTAATTGAAGGCTGAACCCCAGTAGCCAGGGCCCCTACGTGGCACTCCAGGCAGTGAGAGTCAGCCCCAGACACGCTCAGCTCCTAGGGTGAAACACCACTAGATTTACTTGGGCAACATGACAAATATCAGCGAAGAATTCCTTAGGAGGAGGTGTCCTGTGAAATACAAGGTTGAACTGAAGGGTGTGCAGCTTGACAAATGCTCCAAATCAGCACAGCCACTGAAAGGTGGTGTCCTCCTCTCCTCTTGTTCCCTGCCATGCTGCCTCCTTCTCTCTCTGGTAAAATTGGTTCTATATCCACACGGAAAGAGCAGACATGGTTAAGGGCAACTTCTTTCTTTCTTTCCTTTTTTGCCTGAAGGAACTGCGCAAATATTTACAATAGCATGGTGAAACAGGGAGCCCAGGAACAGGGACAAGATGCTGGTGGTGAGAGGAACTCACTCTTAAGAGTGATGGGAACATCAGAACCCATATGCTTAAATGTTGGTCAAATTAAATCCTGAAGAGAAAGGTGAGAATGATGAAGTTTAAAGGGGGTTATCAAGATTGAGTCCTGTAAGGACAAATAATTATTTCTGCACTGCACTTCTGGAAAGGGCAATGTATTTCAACAGCATTAGAAAATGTGGTCTATCAAACAGGCTTCAGACAGTCCCCGGTGACAGACCTCCTAATCTGGGGCATGGGGAGACGTGGCACTGCAGAGGAGGTCTGAGCAATAAGCAAAACACATTGGGAGTTCAGTTTCAGTTCTGCTTTGGCTTCTTTGCAGCCCAGTCCTTTTCTAGTTGCAGTCTTTGAACTCCTCCCAAGCACACTCAGGGACTGGTTGGTAGGCGGGGTGTGCTGCAACTGCCAGAGAGATTAATTGGAAGAGAAGTGTAGATCAACACCATCAGCTGCACACACACACATGTATCAATTTAACTACTCCAATTTAGAAAAGATTGAGATAAATTGGTACAATCTTCTTTCTGGACAAGGTTAGAATGTAGATGCTTTCGGCTTGTCAGGGGCAAAACCAGGCAAGCTACAGCACCACCAGGAAAGGGAAAATACCTCAGTGGGCCTATCCAGTTATAAAAGTGTTATAACCAAATAAGTATGAAAATAGGTAGAGGCTGCCCATATTTTTGCAAAATTTATATCTGCATACATCATACTAAGTTTAATTGTAGTTGATGGCATTTTTCTAGAAGCAAAGTGGTTGTTTTATTTTAGTGTGAGGTGTTTTTTCTTCATTTCTCTGGGATGTGTCTGCTTTGATGTCCTGTTGAAGCCACTAAAAAGCTGTGAATTATTTTGGGATCACCAGGAGTTCACTTTAAATTATAAACCTCAATGCAAAAAGAATTTAACAAATGCAAATCTGCAGTCATTGAATTTTGACTGTTATGTAATTCCCAAGGTTTCACGGACATCCATATTACATTTACTCAGTTTAGAGGTAAGAGGTACAAACAGAAATGTATTATTTCAAAGAGAAAAAAACGAAAAATTGCCTTGACTAGGCTGAGGAATCCATGAAAGTATCTAAATGCAATTTATCTTCATTATAAAGACTCAGCACTGAGACATGGGCTCTCTGCTGCTGATCGTACTAGAAATCATTCCAGCTCCATTTTCACATATTGATAATAATGACATTAAATTGTATTTTATAATTATAACCATTATATTGTATTTGTGCAACTTTTATGTAGCAGGTTAAAATTATAATCTAATCTCATTAGCAAATCTTTGGTCTATCTTTGAAGGGGGCAAATAGAATAAAAGCTAAAAGGTGGGAGATTCAGCTGTCCAAAGGTAAAAGTGTTGCCTTTTCAGAGAGAGGCCCTTTGGCTTCCTGTAGGCAGCACAGAGGTGGATGCTATGGGAATGATTGCTGCTAGTCTAGAGCAGCCCAAACAACCTATTTTGCCACTTTTTACGCTCCTAAATGTACACAGGGACACCACCTGATGTTTTATTTACTCACTGAATTTGAGCAGACTTCAGACATTAGTCTTTCCAAGAGGAGAGAAAAGCCACAGTTTTGTCAAATGTGACTAAAAATGGGAAATTATGAGGGAAACAGCTGCTCTGCCTGACGTCTGTAATTTAGGGGGAAAGGGAAAAGCAGCGTTTGCTAAATTGATTTATTTATGTTAGTTATGCAATATAAACATCCCAGCAGCCATTCCCAGATTATTTCTATTAACAGGGTGATGAGAGTTGAACCTCCCCTGTGCTCCTGAACCAAACCCATCACCTTCACCCAGGAGCCCCTGAGGGGACCTGAGGATGTTTCAAACCCCTCTACAGCTGCAGAAGGGGAAGTTTAAATAAACTGTGTGCTTCCTCAGCATTAAATCCTTCTGCTCCTGAAAGGCTTGCCGACAAAGTGAAGTGGATTTTTCTTATAGTTAATGTCACTTTAAGGATCCATGTAAATCCTTCATGGGTTTTGCTTTCATTTCCAGTATGACTGAATTTTATGGTACAATCATATCAACTCTTCCACTTAAAATTCAGTCTTGCACCAAGGGATGGTTTCTATCTTTATGTCTATAGTCAGTAAAAGCAAGGCTTTACCCTCTGAGCTGCACAAACCCAGCTGAAACACTTTACAGTCTGTCTTTTCCTCTTCACAGTATTTAGTCCCTCAGACAATAAGCAAATATACCAGTCTTCTAGAGAGGAGTTTCATTTCCTTCTTATGTACATTACCTCAGGAATGATTAAGCTTTGGGCTTAGTTTGCAAGATGCAATTTCTGCTTCATCCAGTAGCTCTTGGCAGGTTGTTTTTTGGGATTATGTGGCACAGAGTCAGGGCTGGCAGCACTGTCCGTCCGTGAGGATGCCCCTGACACATCCCAAGCAGTGTGAGGAAGAAATTCCCTCCTTTGCCTTTCTCAGGAGGCCGTGGCAGGAAGGAGGGAGCTCAGAGCCACCCTCTTTGGAAGAGCAAACAAGACATCAGCTGCTCCCTGAGGTCTCCCTGGGAAACACACAGCTCATAGGAGCTCTGGATCTTGTGGTTCCTCTCCATGAATGTTGCCTAAAAATAGAGCTGAAATGTGACTGTTCAAGATACAGCCTTGTGGTAAACAAGGAAATTGAGCACAGCCATCAAAGTTTCACTTATTTTCCTACTGTGGTCTGTAGACTGTAGACAATCTATTGATTGTAGCCTTTTATATTAGGGTCAATTGCCAATAAACTTAAGAAAACCTTCTGTTGTTCCACTAGTCCAGCTTGGTGCAGATCTCAGGGGTTTCTTGCCTGTTTCCAGGCTTTTTTTTCCAGTAGGCACTTCGATTCAGTTGGTTTACAATGTAAATGTTATTTGTAGGTATGGGCCAAGCAGTATAGACATTTAAATTATGATTGCATGAAATAAAAAATATTATGACTGTCCATTATAACTTAATTTTCAGTTGCCTATTGCTTGGGTGGACATTTTCCACAATTTACACCAGACTGAAAGTAGAAGCCATTTGCATGTGCTGGACTCATTCAGAGCCACAGGGAACATCACACCCTGGCCTTGCCACAGTGAACTGAGCCTCTCAGGGAAGACATAGGCAAAACTGATGATCCTTTTCCAGGCTTGCTCTGTCAAGGACAACCACAATTCTGAAATTTTCAAATTCTTGAGGGTCTTGAGGGATCCTTTAGTGCAGATGGCATGACCTGGTGTGTTTCCATGCATGCCCATAGCTTTGCTTCCACATCTCAAGGTTTCCCAAGACATTTTGGAGAAAGGCTGCTCAGGAGGGACTGCTGCTCAAGGCAAATTCTGTAGGGTCTGACAATAAGGAATCTAGAAAACCTAATGATCAACCTCCCTCTTTCCCCAGCTTCCTCCAGAGGAGCACAGCTCTGTCTTTCTCAGGATGCAGGAGTGGGAGGAGGGGTGAGACAAGGATGTGTGAGACAGCTGAACTCAGCTACCAAAAAAGCTACTGCCCTGCCTTGTTTAGAGATGCACAGCAGCTGAACTTGCAAGCCTTGCTTCCATGATGACTCCATATCCACTGAAAGCTGCCTTCCCATTTATCCATTATTTACTGTGGAAATAGAATAGGCTCAAATGCACTGAAGTTCCTTCAGCACTCTTTACATCTGCTGTACACTCCTCCTTAGGCTCTGCTTCTTGGGAGCTGGGATGTTTTATTTCATTCTATGTGGTCTTTAACCCCACAACTCACCTGGGCTCTGCCAAGCTCATGCAGGCAGATGGTCAGGAGGCCATGCAGAGATTCTCAAGAGTGCGTGGAACAAAGGCCCCAGAAACCTCATTTTTCTGTCACACTACAGTCGTTCACCATTATTGTGCCAGAAACGGCAGCTCAGACTACTGACAGGACAAACTGTCAGCACTGGTGGAGGAGTAAAGATGCTGGGCAGCAATACTGTGTGGTAGAAGCCACAAGCTGGGCTGCTTTCCTCCTTGAACACCAAACCATCAAAGACAGCTCAGAAAAGACCAGAAGAGGGCAAAACCAAGAGCATGGAGACTTGAGCAAAGAGGATCCAGCAATGTCTATGTTAAAGGCTTGAAGAAGGTCGTGTTAGCCTTTAGAGACCAACTTACACAAGTCTTTTAGGGGGCCTGCATCCCATGTCTTGCTGTCCTGCCTCCTGTCAGCATGCCTGACGTGTTTCCCATCTTTGGTTCCCACCACCACTCCCCTTATGGATATCTATCACTAGCCCAGTTCCTTTCCTAAAGAAGGAGTCAATTTCCTAAATCCTTCCATCACGCTCTTGGCTTCATCCGGTTTCTCCCACATTCTTGCTGTATCTCCTTCCAGCTTGGGAAGATGATGCCTGCACATTTGTCATGCAGCAGGAATGTCATCCAGTCCGTGAATGTAGCCGGATGACAAACTTCGAGGGTTTTTTACCCCCCTGAGTGACGCTTCCTGTCACCAATTTATCACGCTTTCATCTAGCTCTGAAAAATCCTGTTAGAGTGTTACAATAGGGCACCACGCCAGTCTGAGATGCCTCTTCTCTTCCTTTCAGAAATCTCATGGATATTTTTTTTTAGTGTCTCACCTGGAAAAGGATGAGACACTAAAAAAAGGAACATAACCTTGAAATAAAGCCCTCCTAGCTACCACCCAAAACTTGGCATGGACAACTAGCTTTACTTTACATTTTATAAAAACCATGGTGGTGAGTGCTGTAATGTTTACAGATGTATTTTTATTAAATTTACACCTACAGTTTTTGTGCAGTCAATCTCACAAATGACAAACACTAATAAGTCAGCTGAGAACTGCACAGAGGAACCAGGCTGGGATGGAAAGGATGGTCTTTCATTGCCTTGGCAGGATAGGAGCTCTGAAGGAGCCCAGGCATGCCCAGTCCATCAGAAGACACAAAAAGAGGACTGCAGATAACATTCTCTCCAGCATGCAAAAGAGGAACTATAAGAAGATGTCACAGGGAAGGCAGAAGTAAACACAAAGACAGTTGGAGAGTTCCTGGAACAGGGGAGGAGTGGGGAGGTGTGAGGCTGGGAATTGACTGAATCCTCTGTGCAGACACTCTGGTCACAGTTCTCCTCTCTTTTCCCTTGGGTGGACAGCAGGAAACGGGGCTGTGCTCCCTCAGCTTCTGGCTGCGTGTGCACATGCCCAGGGCGAGACTGCAGCTCCACCAGGCAGAGAACATATGGGATGTCACAGTGTGGATAAATGGAAATTTTGCCAGTTCAAACAGCCAGGACAGAAGACAAGGCAGGAGCATGCAATGGGGTTAGATGCACTCCTGACTCTAGACAATATGTTTTAAATGCCTCACTCCTAAAAACACAGCATTCTGAAAGCAAACTGTCCCTTGTCCTCTCAAATGGGCACACCTTTCCAGTACTGTCCCTCTCTTGGCAGAGGGGAACAGGAGAACGTCAGAAACAAAGGTCCAGGGCAGCTGGAGTGAAGAAAGAGAACCAAAGAGAGAAAAGGCGTCTCCCAGTGAACCACACGGAGTAGAGGCAGAAAGATGCAAGGCAAGGGGCAAGGGGGAGAATGGGAGATAAAGTTATGATGAATGGTATGGGAGAGGTAATTGTGTCATCGGAGGTCAGAGAAGAAAAGGGCAAGTGCAAAGGGAAGCCAGCAGGACTGGAGGAAGAGGAGAATATCCAGGAAGAATTGAGCGATGAGATCTCCTTGGAAAGAGCAGTGATGTTGGGGTAGAGGTTTCACAGCACTCTGGGAGGGATTCCCAGCTCCACGACATCCAGCAGCTGATGCTACCTTGGGGTTACAAACCTACATGTCCCGAGTAGTGGCTGCTCCTTCTGGGCAACAAAGAAGCTCAGAAGTGGTGGCTGCTCATGCTGACGGGTTTGCCAGTGGCAGGAGCTGCTGTCATGTGCATTTATAGAGGTCCCCACCTCCAGCAGTGCCTGAGCACACGAGAAACTTGACCAAGCCGGGTGCACACCTCCCTACAGCGTGTCACGTTCACTGCTAACAGTTCTGTAACCCATCTGAGACACCCCCTGCCCGTTCTGCTGTACACTGTGCACTGAGGGAAAAGCTCCCAGCACACCCATTTAATTCACATTCGTTACGGGAGATTATAATATTCAAATATTTGTCAAGAATTATCAAGAGCTATGCCAGAAATTATTTGTACACTGGAGGCACTTATAAAGTGCAGGAGAATGCCTGGTTTAGATTGCAAATGCTGTGGTATCATGACAGCTTTTCACTGAGAGTTGCAGCACGTGCGTTTGCACTTCTATTATAAAACCTTATTCAGCTGCTGAAGGGGCTAAAGCCATTCTTAGGTTCTCTGAAAGATCTTTTTAATTCTCAGCTCTCTCTGTGGGAGGCTGGAGGCCAGCTATTCTTTCCACTTGAAGAGTAGGTACCTACAATTCTTGACAAGCAAAGTTCTTTGTAGGCAGACAAAAGTAGGCTAAAAGCAAAGATGCCTGTTGGGAGTTTTTCAGCACATACAGAAACTGAGAATTGTTGGTTCTTATCCTAACTTGTCACCCCATTTCTAACATATGCTAAAGATGGTTATTCTTGAAGAAAAGACCTTTATCACAAGCAAAAAACAAAAATCATATTTATATTGCTCATAACAGAGAGCGTAAAATGTCACTAATTAAACTATTCAGCAAAGGCCAATAACGTGTTTAAGTGCTCACCTATGACGATTTAAAATATTCATTCATTTATGTGTCAGTGGATGAAAAGTAACCCCTCTAGAACAAGTTTATAACAATCTTCTGGTTTTGTGTCACTGGTGTTCTCAGGTATGTCCTGGACGTGGCTGGTAGATTTGATGGGCAGCATCAAAACTTTTTCCTCCAGATTGTGCCCAGGAAGTCACATCTGACAGATCAAAGCACTTAAACTCCTGAAGAGCCAGGGACTTAGCTCACCCTTCACCACTGCAGCGCTAAGCTTCCTAAAGAAACTTCTGCAATGTCCAGCCTCCAAACAGAATAAAAGTATTCAATAAAGCATCAGAAAACTACCATTCTATGCCTTTAATACAAACACTAATACACTTTTAAATACATCTGATTTTGTTTTTGTCGGCAGGGTTTATTCCTCAGTGCCTAATTTTATCTCAGGAGACTTAGTTGGCTAAATCAATATTTACTGCAGTGATTCAGGAAATCACCAAATATGACATGTTATAGAATCACAGCATCTTAATATTGTATTTTAAGACATCAATTCTAAGAACTAGGGTGTATGAAATGTAAGCCTGGAATTATCCACCCTAATTTTTGTGCACTAGATAAAGTTTATTTCCATAAATGAATGCCTGTAAAGCAAGACACTATTTTTATCATCCCTTTAAATCGTGATAGATTAACAGATTAGGAATCATTCACCACGTGTCAGCTAATAATACGGGGTTTAGGTTATAATAAAAAGAGGATTAACAGCACCAACATTATCCACATGATATATTCCTTATGCCACCAGCTCTCCACTGCCTAGGACAGCCTGAGCCTGACACCACAGACAGGAAAACCCAGAACTATTGGATTCATGTAATATGTAATATATTATATGAACCCAATATATATAATATAAATATAAAATGTAATGGCAGAACTATTGCAGACTCAAGAGTCTCCCTGGCATTCCTGTAGCACATTCCAGTTTTTGCAAATGCTCGTGAGTTGAGCTGGCTCCTCACAGATAAGATATGAAAACAGTGACACAGTCTACTCATGGCTGAATAATCTTCCCACGGGCTTTGGGGACTGAATGATCTTAGCAGTCAGATTCTCAGAAACTCAATTTTCTAGGTCCTAGACAACGTTCTTGAAACTGTGTCCTCCTTGTCAACAGAGAAGAAAGAAACGAACCCTTTCTTTTCCAGTATTTTTTCTTCATTTAGCAGCATTTCCCAATGTAACATTTTAAACAGGCCTTTAAGGATGAGAAACATCTTCATGTATAAAACAGCCTTCCTAGAGGCAATTAGTGAATCCAGAGAATGATTTAAAAAAAAATGTAACCATTATTTCAGTTTGATTTCATGATCTGTTTGTTGTACATTTGTTGAAGACCATTTGAATTTTCTTTTAAACTGGAATACACTCTTAACAGAGCATAAAATATTAAATGTTTATATTTTCATAATACTATTCCCCTTTCCAAGCCAGATCTCATCTGTTAAGACAACTTCTTAGAGCTTTCAAATGTTCATCCACTTTTAAACCAAGATTCTCAGAGTAGAGGCATGCTGTGGTTTTGTTTGTTTTCTTGCTTGTTCTCCAGTTCCTCCCTAGTACCAAACATTTTGAGCTTTTTTATTTTAAGAGAGGCAATTTTTTCATCTACAAGTCCACTATTATGCTTTTTTAATGCTTTTGTCAATAAAAATGCAAAATCTGGTGCATTTCCTTTTAGGATCTTGGAATGAATTCTCCAAGATAAAAAAAAAAAAAAAAGAAAAACAAACCTTCTTACTGTTTGCATTAGAGATATTTACCCTTGGCATTTATTACTTATTATGAGCTTTTCTCCTGCATTATCTCATTTCTTATTGGGAAGGTGAACTTTTTTCATGTTACATACTGTTCTCTTAAGTTTTGCCACTGACAAAAATACAGCAGGAGTGAAGCTGGTGGTTTTTAAGCAAAATCTTTTGTTTTACTTTCACTCTCAAGCAGAAATAGCTTTTTGAAGTAGTAAGTTTTATTTTAAAGAGACACTCAGTGTGGAGAGTTCCAGCTGGTGATACACTTTTGACTGTTGCATGCCTTGTAATCTATGCAGAGAATCATTACCATTCCTTAGAGGAGAAGCTTTTACTTGGTAAGATGGACAGAACTGTCCATCCTTGCCTTCAAACCATCCTTCAGTCCCACCAAGTGTGTGAGCAGAAGAAAGCTCAGTCTGAAGTAAGGCGGACACATCCAGACTGCACCCAGACGATGTGAAACTCCTGCCCATCACCACTGCAGAGGAAATACCAGCTACAGCAGAACAATCTTGGATCCTATCCCTGAGTGTCCAAGAATGTGATATGTTTCCTCCTCTGTATGACTGCAAGAAAGTCAAGTAAATAACCATTGTGACTCAGGAAGAATTCACACAAAATGCCCACAGGGGAAGAAACACGTACTTGGCAGTCAGTTGTTGTTTCTCAAAAGGGTAATTTCATCCTAATCCTTCAGTCTGGACCCTCAGGGGAAACCTCCTGAGGATGAGCCTGGTCACTGTGGACTCATTTATAACTCTGCACAATCCCAGAAACAAGAGGCTTTTCAAAGACGTATTTTTGACATTTTATGAACTCTCTTGTGCACTGCTAACCTCTCCATGCTGTACAGGTTATAGAGTACAAGTCTCTCTATTTTTTTGCCACAGCAGGGAGCAAGCCTGAAATTTCCCCATATCTCATGCATCCTCCTCTCTCCTGCAGTGAGGAGCCCCATTCCTCACAGGGACCCATCACCTGCACTATCAAGCACTATAAATAACCCAAGTAATCAAATTGTTACTTGCCCAGCTAAGCTCTGAGCTTTCATCCTCCATTTATCTTTATCCTACAGACTCTTAGAATCATGGAATAGTTTGTGTTGGATCTTTAGGGATCATCCAGTCCAACCCTCAGATCTTTGAAATCTGTTGCTTTTATTTCAGAACAATAGCTTTGTGTGTCTGAGATCTTTTCTGAATTCTTCAACTATGACAGCTGGCATGTTAGAAAATTATTTCCTCTCCCTGCAAGCCTCATAGCTGCATCAAAATAACCCACACTACTTTTATCTGAAGTTCCACAATCAATATATCTATGCCTTGCTAAGGTGCTAGAAAAGCCATACTGTATTTTACAGTTATTTCTTAGTTTCTAATTAGGCATGCACAATATGTCCATCGTTCAACAATACCTTCATACACATATATGACAGGGAGGGACTGAAGACTCTCCGGGATTTTTCACATTTATTCCTACGTAAACAGCTGTGTGGTTGTACCACTGCATTAAACACTTCTATGTATTTATTTAATACTCCTAATGAAATTGACACTGATAGCATATATTTTGACAGGACAGATCTTTAAACTATAATTTGCCTGTGTTGAATACATAATCCATTTCTGCTGTACAAAATAACAGAATTTACAGATTATTTCGTCTTGCAGTGCTAGGGATCTCCATGAAGTAGAAGTTCTCAGCACACATGGAAGGAATAGCGAGTCAAAGCTAATTACTGCAGCGAGAAGCTGGGAGGAGAAGTTGCTTCCTGTCTTTGAAATTTTCCATACCTTGGGTGAGCTGATCAGGAACTGCTTTGTGACAAGCTGCAAGGCTCATTATACACTTTCACTTGCTATGTGTTTTAAATGATATTTCCACACTAACATGCAGTTGTTTCCTAAGTGAATATGTGGTGTTTACTTAGGCAAGAAAAATACTCTTTTTTTTTTAATGTGTACAAGACAGTTTGCTTTAAAAGTTTGCATTCATAGAAGCTGAGTAATGCACTTAATGGTAAGTAATTTTTTTCTCTTTACTCACCAATAGGTTTTAGCGAGCAAAAATTCCTTAAGAGATGTGTCAGAAGAGAGGAAAATATGCTGGTGTGTTACAGCTATGTGGGAAACAGTTATATAGGTAATTGCAATATTTATTAAGCTTCAGATTTTATATAAGCTGCAACTTTTAGCTTGTATTTTTCTTTCATCAGATAAAGAAATAAGGGATTTAGTGAGAATAACAGTGCTTTCTAGCATGTTCATAATTCAGTATCATGTCCTGGTGTACGAAATTGGAGATATTTCAAACAATATTCATTGAAAACCAGCAAGTTTTTCTTACTTTACATTTTTGTATCCAGCCAATATGAGTGTAAATATTATTAATCAGAAATTTAGATGTCTTTCATGAACACAAGAAAGGGAAATGAGGAAGGCAACAATGCATTTCTTCTTGTTTCTCCACTTCTGTTGCTGTCTCTGTATAATATGAAGACAACATGAAGTCTGTAAATGTGCTCCAAGTTAACTTCAGTAGTGTCACAATAGCAATCTTCAAGTTCTTATCTCCCTTTTTGGTCTTTCACTATGGGATTAAATAGCTAGGAAACAGAAAATAAAGAAACAGACTTTGAGAAAACTCTTCCTCAAAGGGTTCTGAATTAATCCGGTACTTATCCCAGATAGTTAGATATACTGACATGACTTAAAATACTTGATACTAAATTTTACCATCGAGGGATCTGTATAACTTTGAAGGATGACCTTTGCATACCATTAAAGGTGTGCAAACACAGATCAGACACATGTAGAAATTGAAAAAAAAACAACAAAACCCAGTATAATCTTGATGAATTCTTCAATGTATGAAGCAGAGCCAATCTGTAATTTATTTGCTCTTGCAAGCACCATCACTACCTAAATTCAGCATTCTTAGGGCAACTCCAAGATTCCACACCTGAAAAATGTGTGCAGTGTGATAAGCCCTGCATTCCCAGTCCACGTGAAAAATTTAAAGCAATTCTTTGAAGAATAAATTTATGTGCAGTTCCCAAGAAAGTTTTGGACACAGAATTTTCAATCTACACATGAAGCAATGGTTGTCTTGTAATTTCCACTCCCTGATAAAATTAATTAAGCCTTTCAAGGAGGGAAAAGAACAGCAGTGAAGTTGAGCAGTGAGGATGTTTATGTGCAGGACAGACACTCACTTCGAAGCTCAGCCAGAAGAACAGTTGAGCAAAGCTGGAATCACATAAATGTCCACAAACATTAAGCAAAGGGCATAAATGAGGTTAAATCAGACAGCTGTTTGCTATTAGAATGAGGGTTTTCAAGCACTATGTAGGTAATTCTTGGACAGTGTAGGCCATTGTTTAGGCTAAGTTAAAGAAACCATTCCTGGAAAGAATTGTTTGTGGTCAGACCCTCATTGTCACATCTCTTTTCTCACCCTATCTTTCTCTGTCTTTGGCTGCTGTGGCACCTCATCTATGTCGGGTAGAACAGATAAGTGGTTGTCTGGAAGCCCAGTGCTGGCAGCAGTCATTCTGTCTGCTCCCTGAGCACCTCTGGTGCTGCGGGCAGCACATTTCTCCTCCCGTGGCCCAGGCACTTTGTGACCCACTTGCTGTCTGTGTGCTGCCTGAGGAAAACTGCGGTGGGCTCACCCTGGCTGGGTGCCAGGTGCCCACCAAAGGCACTCTGACACTCCCCTCCTCAGCTGGGCGGGACAGAGACAATACACCAGAAGGTTTATGTGTGAGATGAGGCCAGGGAGAGGTCACTCACCAGTTACTGTCACAGGCAAAACTGGCTCAACTTCAGGAAATTAATTTAGCACCAATCAAATCAGAGTAGGGTAATGAGAAATAAACCAAAACTTAAAAAGCACTTTCCCCCACCCGCCCCTTCTTCCTGGGCTCAGCTTCTCTCCTGAACTTCTCTACCTCCTCCCCTAAGCAGCATAGAGAGTCAGGAAATGGAGACTGCCGTCAGTTCATTGCTTATTTTCTCTACCACTTCTTCCTCCTCTGAGGGAGGACTTCTCAAACTCTTCCCTGCACGGGTTCTTCCCATGGACTGCAGTTCCTCATGACCTGCTCCAGTGTGAGACCCTCCCTCGGGGTGCAGTCCTTTGGGAACAGTCTGCTCCACATGGGTCCCCCGTGGGGTCACAAGTCCTGCCAGCAAACCTGCTCCAGCATGGACTCCTCTCTGCATGGGCTCCCAGCTCCTGCCGGGACCCTGCTCCAGGGCACCTTCCCGAGAGATCTCTGCCTCCTCTGGGTGNAGCATGGACTCCTCTCTCCATGGGCTCCCAGCTCCTGCCAGGAGCCTGCTCCAGGGCACCTTCCCGAGAGATCTCTGCCTCCTCTGGGTGTCCACCTGTTCCAGCATGGAGTCCTCCATGGGCTGCAGGTGGATCTCTGCATCCCTGTGCCCTCCACAGGCTACAGGGGAATCTCAGCTCCAGCCCTGGAGCAGCTCCTGCCCCTCCTTCTCCACTCCCCTGGTGTCTGCAGGGCAGTTTCACATCTCCTCACTGCTCTCTTTGGCTGCTGTTGAACAGGTTTTTTACCTCTCGTGACTAAGTTGTGCCAGAGTGCTCCCACCATTGCTGATGGATGGGCTCAGCCCTGGCCAGCTGGTCTGTCTCAGAGCTGGCAGTTTTGACTGCACAGGACACAGGGGAAGCTTCCTGCAGCTTCTCACAGAAGCCACCCCTGTAGCCCCTCGGCCCCAAACCCTGCCTCTTCCTGGCTAAGTGGGCCATTGCTCATCTTGTTTGCAGCTGCAAAACTCACTTCTGGGCAGACACCCCACTTGCTGAGAACCCAAATTTCATTCCACCTCACACTGCCAGGCTGAAAGTTATGTAGCCATTCACGTTTTCTCTGCGGCTACTGCAGAAAGGAAAGCAGCTGTGGAGGGCAAAGGTGGAACGGGGCGAGCTGTGCTCAGGGAGTGCTGCCTCTCCCCATGGTCTGCCCAGCGATGCCCGGGAGCCACCTCTGACAAGGTGTCCACTTGTGGGTGGATACAACCCAGCGATGGATACAGCTGAAATGAATATTATTCACCATGTTAGGAGCCTCACTCTCCTTTGAAATAGAGACAGACTTATGATGGATTTAGCCACTCAGTAGAGGCTAGAGCTGCACAGTCAGCTGCAGTCTTCCAGCCATATGGTTTTGATACTCATAACATTCCTCGAATTAAGGTTCAAGGAAAACTTCAAAGTCTACTATTACTTGGTGAAATTAATACCATTAGTGGCATTAATCTGTGGACTTCAGTTGGATTCTCCACCTGAGAGGAATAAGGAATTAGTCTTTTGTAATGATGTGTAGTCACAAATTAAAATCCTTAAGAACTGCTGGCAATTTGCTCCATCTTATTCAGAGGGGAAAAAAAAGCACAAAACATGGATGACTTTAGATTTTTTCTGTCATTTCAGAAAATAAGGGAATAATTACCTAGTCTCTAGGAAGTTAAATTACATTATTTTGTTAAAATACATTTTTGTTTTGTATCATTTTGTTTTATATTTCTGTTAAAGATATTAAGATTTTATGTTACAGATTTAAAAAACCAGAAGTACATCTAACCATGTCTTACTACATCTGCATCTAAAATTACAAATACAAGGAAAAAGCAAATAATTAAAGAGATGGTATGATATGAAATTTGATTCTCATTTTAACCTAGGAAATAACCAGCAGTAAGTTTAAAAGTGGAAGAACTCCAGAACTATAGTAGTTTAAATTTCAAAAAGAAAATTAACTTGTAGATATCGGATTTGTCCATTTGGTCTCAATTTGTAACTGAGAACAGTGCAAACTACAGAAGTAGTGACAAGTCAATTGAACTTCTAAAGAGCTTTTTGCTTGCTATTCAAAAAGTCAAACCACAGAAATAATGCTCTGTTTACAGCATGAACTTTAGGTTTTGTCCGTTGATGTTATTTCCACATATTTAGATTCTGAATTATATTTACCGTCACAAAATAAAGGTATAGGAAAAAATAAATGGAAAAGAACTAGTGTGCTGAAAAAAAGCAGATTGCCTCTGGATGATAAAGGATCCACTTAAACATTGTTTCAGTAGACCAACTGATATGTCTAGTAAAAACAGACAAGCTTTGATGCATACAAGCCTGTTTTCAGATCTAATAAAAGATATTGCCCCTCTTTACAAGTTCTGGCTTGCTTGCTGCCTTATACCATTCTGGCTACAAAGACACAGCCATTGCTCAAACATTATTGCTACTGTGAACCTTCCAGCCAAAATAACTCTACTGCTGCAAAAGTCCTAGTATGAGTTGCTTCACATTTATCCAATGTATTTTAATGTAATCTCTCAGAAAAACTGCAGGGCTACATAAAATACAGCATGGCATGCAGTTAATCTGCATTATGTTCTGAAGTGACCTGTCACACAGACATACTGGAACAGCAACAGCAGTTATCAAAATTCAGTCTTTACAAATCATCCATGTAGACTGACATTTGCTTACTGTACCATTTCATCAAAAGAAAAATAACAATTTTTTTTTGGTCAATAGGAATTATTTTTGCAGAAAACTGGCAATAAAATATAGATATCTGAGAAAAACTTCTGGACAAAGGAAAAAAAGGAAAGAGTGGAGTGAAAACACATAACTAAAAGTTCCAAAATCCTACTAGTCTGCATGCTACTCTATGAAATCCCTCTTTAGACTGAAGAAAGAAAATCTTTAGTCACACAAAAGAAAAAAAACCCTAGCTTTACAAAATTGCAAACTTTCTTCCTGTAAATATTTTTAGATTTTAGCCTTTCTCAGCTGTTTTTATACAGCTCAGATAAAACCATTGATACACGATCTGAAATGGATTTGTGTTTCTGTTCAAATCATGTTTGCATGTTTGTTTCAAAATCTATGGTTTACTCTTAAATAATATTTTCCTATTGTTTCTGATAATACCTTTTTTTTTTCTCTTTTTCCATTAACAGTGTAATGGCAACCCTTCTCTTTTCAGACTACCCTGTTTTGAAGTTTTGAAACTTCTCATGGTTTCTTAATGACACTGGTTTCACACGATCCCATTGTCTGGCTCTGTCTCTGCCTGTTGGTTCCCCTTGATTCTTTCAGCCAACTTCAGTAAACCCTGAATGAGGACAAAGGGCTTTCAAAGAGATACTGATTCCTACAGAATTTTACGAAGACTGCTAGCAAGAGGAGGAAGAAATGCCAGAGAAATGCTCACTGTTGGAAAGGAAAGTACAACTCAGTTATTATTCCTCCCATTTGCTATTAACCAATTAAGCTCCTGAGTAGCCCAGCAAATCCAGCATAAACCAGGCACTGCAGCACGAGGGATGTCATTCAGGGCTGGAGGGAGATCAGGGCTGGAAGGGTGTAGGATGCTCAGCCCCAGGAAAACAAGCAGCTTCCGTTCTGCTGCGCCCATAGCAACGCTGGTGTTTACAAACCCTGCTGGGGAGAAGAGGGGCCTCGTAGGACGTGTGATGGATGGGGCTTGTGCACAACAGGCTCCCCCAAATCCACACCAGTGCAGTGGCAAACACTCTGTGTGCAGAGAGGCATTCAGAAAAGCTGAGGAAATTGAAGTAGTTCACAAATCTACAGAATTTCTTGCTGTTTTTTTGAACAATGTCCTCATTTAGCACATTTAGGAACAACATTGACAAGTTTTAAGAACAGTTTCCCTTCTCCCCTCACTCTACTCTTAAGGCTGGAAGGAAGTCAAACTTCTTCAAGGTTCATGTGGATGAAGGGGACCATATGGTTGTCAAATCAATTTTTTGAACTCTTTCCAAGTCCTACGAGATGGATGCTTTTCACATGGACACCACATGGTTTATCTGAGGACAGTTCAGCTAGAAATGAACTAGACAGCAAAAATATTTTGAATTGCTCCCTCTCCAAAAGATAGGCGAGATACTCTTTTAGGCCTATAAACAGACTTTTTGACAAATGGTCTCTGCAACATCTTCTGAGCATTTGGTAGGCACACCGAGAATTTCTGTTCATGCTGTTCATTTAACCCATACGTGCACAACTAAACTAATCACATGGAAATGCCACACCATGTTTCTCTTATCACAAGAATTGTTCCTAGTCAGATAACATCCTGTCCTCAATGTGAGTGACCACAGGTCCTGCAAAATCTTCTTCTTATGAAAGTTCTATGATTTCTGCCTAAGCTGCCATTCTTTTGTACCTGTAAGTATGGAGCATAAACTGGATTTAACTGCTTCTATGAGTCTGTTATGAGTGACATTATGCCCATTCCAACATCACTGTCAATATCTCTTACAATCAGAAACAGAAGTTGGAAGATGGAAAGTTACCACTATGAAGAGAGGTCTTTCATTGGTGTGAGGAATGGTAATTAAAGCAGTTACCTCAGGAGGAACTAGAATGAAATGTCTATACTTGACCTTTATTTGCAAAAGAAAAGAGATAGAGCATCACTCCAGGAGAGTTTTTACAACTTTTTAATACATCATTATCATGGGATTTTTTCCCCCTAATTTTGAATGTTAATTTATATGCAGAATAAGTACTGCCACACAACCTGTTGTTTTCTGAGCGTTGGTGGACAGTGTGTGATGCAGCATTCAAGGGGCTGAACCAGGAGAAAAAAAAAGGATTTTTTGTGGGTCTGTGGAAAAATTCTGCTTTCTCCCATCTGTTATTCCTCCTTTTGCTACCCCACTGCAAAACTCCACAGCTTTACTCTGCATCAGCAGCGTCGTAAATTTCATTTTTGTCTACTCATGGAGCAGTACAGCATCAACCAGAGTTTAAGAACTGGGGATAAACACACCCATTAACATAGAGATTTTCTAAATTCTGAGTAATTCTCAGAGTGTTTTGTTTTTCATTTTCAGATAGTTCACAACTGGTTTCAGTTTTTGTTTGATGGGCTAGTTGCAGTGCTGGAGCAGGGAAATGCTTCCTTCAGGGAAATGCTTCCATTCTCCACATTTTCACACTGAATTAAGGATGTCAGGAAAGCATTTCTAATAATACCAACAATTTCTAACCATACCAACAGTTGTGTACAGCGGGGAATTAACCAGAACTCTGTCACAGCTCTCTGTGTGGATGCTTACTTTGGAGCACTTAGTCAGATTTGTGACTTCTGTCTTCATCTCATGGGTATTCTTTAATCAGCAGTTTATCTCACTTGTATACTTTTGTTTCCACAGCTGCTGCACAAAGACAAACTGGTAACATTTATTTGCAGTGTTGGAGTGTGTGAACCTTTTCAGGCAGAAGAGCGTAGCACAAGGTGAGCCACAACAGTGCCCTCAGAAGCCTGAGCAAAGAGGGGCAGGCACAGATTTTCATTTGGGGAGGAAGAATTCCCCAGCCAGGAGTCCGTGTGCAGTTTGCTGGTTCAGGAACCACACAGGGTCAATGCAAACCCAGTACCTTCTTTTATTTAGTGCCATAAATAGCTGTGTGCTGCAGCCTACAGTGACCTTTGATTAGCACGGCTTCAAGCAACTGCTGGTCTGACAGAGCACTCCAGAACACACCTTTAAACCAGGCAGGAGGTCAGGTACAAACAACAATACTTTTGTTTTTTTCCCCCCACACAAGTGCAAAATTCCTCTAGTATTGCTGTGCTTCTGCAAATTGTACATAAAGTAGAATTTAAGACCTAAAAAGAATACCACCAAAGGTCCCAGGGAGTTGAAGAACAATTGGTTCTTCATCTGTTCCAAGCCTAAGGTTTCAATTAAAATAATCAAAGCTTCCACTCTTTCTCTTGGCTGAAGGAATGCTTCTTCACAAGAGGGGAATACTTGCTACAAGTTGTACCACCATTGTTTCCACAACTACTGTTCATATCTTTTTTTTTCCTGTTGTTGACTTTTATGTGAACTGACAGTCAATTTCTTGGTGGACAATTGCCCGCATTATAAAAATCCACTGATGTGTCAACTCTTTGGCTCTGCCAAAAAAAAGCCATGGTAGTCAGAAGGAACACAGTGTTTGGCTGTCATTAAAACCAGGGTCTACTTAACAATAAAAAGAAATGACCATCAACAAACACAGCAGTTTATTTTTAAAGATAAGTGTCAAAATGCAGGCAACTACAATTGTTTGAGTGCCTCTGTAAGTTATCATAAACAGTGAAGGGCTTGAGAGAAAACACTGTGGTGGAAAGGGAAGGTACAAGCATTATAGGTGCAGCCATTTTATTTGCTTTCCCTGGAAAACAAAGTGGATAAATGGGAAATAGCAGGAAAAGCTGAAAGTAGTTGATAAGGGACAAAAAAAGAGGCCACAATAACATGCCCAGCAGCATGAAAATCACACAGATAAAAGGGCTGTTTTGATATGATTACATGCATTTCTAATCCAAACACAAAAGACTTACACTTGCAGACTTTCACCATGCTTATGGCTTGCTTTTATTGTTGAAGAAAATGCACATAAAGCTATTCCCTCAGTAACCAAACTGTTGCGTTTCTACGGTGATGAAGCAGCTGCATCCCTTGTTTTGTTTACTGAGTGGCTACCACAGCAAGATACTTGAGATTTCCATCCCAAAGAATACCATCTAACGATCAGCAAAATAACCTAATCACTCTGCTGAATTAGGAAATATCAGAACTAATCACCACTTGGTTTTGAGCTCTAGCTTTTTACTGGAAAACACCCACCCAGTGTTGTTGCAACTCCTGCAATGAGCAATTGGTTTTTCAGTCTTTTGTCACTGCGTGGTCCAAAAGATAAAACATTTTGCATAAGAGTTAAGGTTGTTGGCCTGAGCCTCTCGAGCAAATTCCAACCTGTGGAGCCCAAATTCCTCCTGTGTTTTCAGCTCAATACCGTATCTTTCACTTCCTGCTCCGAAATTCTTTAACGACGTTGTTAAAATGAGACTTTGATCTCGGAATAGACTAACAAAACTTTAAGCACCACTTCAGGTTCTCCTGAAGTCCGAGTTCCCCACATCTGCCAGACTTCTGTCCTGCCATAAGCTATCCTTTCCCGTTTTTTTTCAGGTATTAAATCCAGCCTTGAAGTCCTCCCGGTCGCTACAGAAAGCCCGTACATAGACTGGGGGTTCTGTGGCCACGTGAATGCAGAGGTACGAGAGAAAGGAACAAGAACCAAAGAATCACAGAATATTCAGAGCTGGACGGGACCCGCGGGGCTCATCGGCTCCAACTCCCGGCGCTGCGCGGGACACCCCGAGTCACACCGTGCGCCCAAACGCACCCTGAGCTCTGCCGGGCTCGGTGCCGTCACCGCTGCCCGGGGAAGCCTGCCAGAGGAACAAAAGCTCCGTTTGGCTTTTAAAAAGCGCCGCTGTCCCCGAGCCCGGTGCCGCTCCCGGCCCCGGCGCGTCCCCAGCGCGGCGGGAGGCGGCCGCGCTGACGTCACCATCGTCACCGCCCTGACGTCACCGTCCGGGCCCCGGCGCGCGCCCGGCGGCGCGGC
>VXBU01007382.1:146023-189033 GCA_013400315.1 Bombycilla garrulus | reverse complement strand
TTTTTTTGTTTAATCTTAAATTGCTACATAAATCCTGTGGAGCTTGAAGATACATCTCAAGTGGCTGGTTCTGCAGTTTCAGGTTCCAGTTCTGCACAGCTCTCCATATGTCTTGACCTGTCTTTCAGACAGTGTTTTATTAACCACAGTGGGACCTTAAAATCCCAGGTGCTTTTCCTTGAATGCTCATAGTGCTGTGTGTGCATACAGACACGTGTGCACACACTCAAGCAATGAGACTTTTTCCTAGGAGGATGTATTGATTTTCTTCCCTGAATGTGGTGGTAATGTCAGATTTCTAAAGTGCTTTGCAGTTCTCTTGCTGTGTCGGGATGTCTTTGTGATAGTTTAGGCAGGAGCACAACCTGAAAATTCTTACAGTTTGTGTTCTTGTAGCAGTTCAGCCAGGTTGCTGTGGTTGACAGTTTGTTACATGTCCAGTGAAGATGTAGCTGACAACATGAATTACCTTTGTGTCATTTGGGAAGCCATTTTTTTCCCTTTCTTCCATGTGTAGGATTGGAAAAATGAGGTTGGGTTTTTTTTGGAATGGATGCAGCAAGCATCAGTTGATTGGTGTTCAATGAGGTGATCAGTGAGTTCAGTGGCAGTGAAACCTTGCTCTAAACTAATGTGTAATGAAAAAACCCCAATCAGCCCCAGCCTCTGGTTAGCAGGTGTATGACTGGAATTTTCCGCTTATGTGCACCATTCTGAGAGTTTTTAGATGAAGGAGGGTTTGGTAATTCATGCTGTCATGAGTGTTCCTTTTATTTTCTATCACTTTCCTGATGATGGTATGAATATTTAGGACCAGTAGAACTCGGGATATGTTGCCTGGAGGCAGCTGGAGGAGGACAGTGGTTAGTTTAGTTTCATTATTGGCGGGTAAGAGCCAATATAAGAGTTTGATTTGGAGGTACCACTGCACTGTGTTGGTTGATCTTAAATGGTACTTGAGAAGATCATCTTTTTCTGAAGTTGAACTTGTGCAAATATTCAGTGTACTGTTTGTGTCACGTGTACCCAGGTACAGGCATCACCATGAGGGGTTGAGCAGGTTGTGGACTCATGTAGGCCAGCAGTGAATAACTCAGCAGCTGAGAGCAGAGGATCAAAATCTCTCCTGCTTCATGCTTTCAACTGTGTGGTTATGCTGTGCTACACCTGAAATACAGTTGGAGGATTTGGCAGTGTTGATGAGTCACTGCAGTTCTTTGTGGGTGTGAAAATACAATAAATAAGTAGTAGTTCATGCTTAAAATGAAGACTCGCCCTTTGGTTCTACTTTCAGTTAGTCTAACAGCAAAATTTGCTTTAAATGTGAGTTTATCATTGTATGTCACTTAAGTTCTAAATTGCAGTTGTCCACTAGAATTCTTTATTCCATATATTTGACATAATCAGTTTCTATAATATATTTTATCAATTTAAGTTCCTGTCTTAGAACTTCATTCCAGAAAGGGAGGAGAGGGAGAAAAGCCTGAACAGCCATGTTGACATTTAAACAATCATTTGCAATGATTTTTCCTTTGATAGGAATTGTGAAGAAGCTACTTTGGGGATACATTTCTGTAGGTATAAAAAACTTTACTTCTTACGTAGGCTGCCAAAGTGTTTGTTTTCTCTTAAGATATTTACATTATTTTGGGGATGATTTTCTCTTAGTTAGAAGATTTTGTTAAAATTTTTGTGGTCTGCTCCTACTTGCCTGTTTGGTCTCATGTTAGTAATCTGCTTTCAAGGAGAGTTGTCTTGTCTCTACTGAATAGCTGATGTTGTTTCCCCAGAATTGGTGATGCTAGATGTACACTTTGGAGACACTTTGTAGCTGTGAAAAAGAAAGTGTCTGCATTACAGACAACAGCTTGCCACAGGGTTGTTGAGTTTTTTCTTTGCCTTGCTGCATTTGTAAATATGAGGTTGATGTTTGAGATGCCTTGTTCTTGCACAGGTTCTTGATAAATGGAAGTGAAAAGTTAGTTTTCTTCACATTATTTCATCAGGACGTGGGGTTTGTATTTCAGAGTGGATTTTTCAACAGAACAAAAAGCTTATTTTTTAAAATACATCCATTATTCATTTTTAGTTAAATTGTCATATGGCTCAGTGAAGTTACTTTAAAATTGTGTGTGGTGAAAAACAAATGATGCAAAGAGCCTTGGGAAAAAAATACAAATCACGGTCTATATAAACATTTTATAGGCGTTTAAGAACCGTTTAGTGGGATGGTAATGGATCCTCTGATCCAGCCTGGCCTTGAACACTTCCAGCAATGGGACATCCACAACTCTGGGAAGCCTCTTGGAGTGCTTCACCACCTTCACAGTAAAGATTTTCTTTCTAACTCCTTGTCTAAAGCTACCCTCTTCAGCCCAAAGGTGTTCCCCCTTGTCAAAAGTCCCCCTCCAGCTTTTTTCTAAGTCCCTTTACGTACAGGAAAGTGCTCTAACATCTCCCCAGAGCCTTCTCTCCTCCAGGCTGAACAACCCCAGCTCTCAGCCTGTCTTCATGGCAGAGTTGCTCTGGACCTCTGGTCCTTTTCCTGGCCTCCTCTGGACCCACTCCAGCAGGTTCATGTCCTTCTTGTGCCGGGAACCCCAGGGCGTGGGTGGGATGTCACCAGAGCAGAGCAGGGGGACAGAACCCCCTCCTTCACCCTGCTGCCGAGACAGCTCTGAGCACAGCCCAGGACACTGAGAGTGCACATTGCCTGGGTCACTTGTGCTGCTTGTCTCCCGACAACCCCAAGTCCTTCTCCTCAAAGCTGCTCTCATTCCATCCTTCACCTGGCCTGTACTTGAGTTTGGGATTGCTCCGACCCATATGTAGGACTTTGCACTTGGTCTTGAGCTTCAGGTTCCTCTAAGTTTACATAAACATGGAAAATGGAGAAATAGGAGAATGAAGCTTGTCACTGAACTGGTGTTTTCCCCACCCCTTTAATTAGGAGCAATTCCTCCCATTGGATCCTTGGCTCATTCAGTCAGATAGAATTGGATTGTCACTCAGTATTTTATCTGTGGAATTCTTTCTGTAAATGCATCTGTGACACCGGTCTAAATACTGGGTACAATTATTCCTCTGTTAATAAGCTTGATGGGTTCTTTAGGTTCTTTCCATTCTCATCCTGTATGTTACCCAACATTAATCAAAAAGCTTGTGTTGTCTTTGTGTTATTGATGAACTGAGACACAGAGGCTGTAAACTTCAAACCTACCTCCTGTCATAACTTTTCAGTAGGTTTTTGTTAGATACTCAGGTGCTACCCAGTTTTGTTGGCTTAAGTTGCTGTTGTACCTCCTCACTCTTTCTCAGTTTTCTCTCTCTCTCAATAACAGGAAGAATGAGAGAAGGACAAAAAGGTTAATCTGAAAAAAGGCTGGTGTGTTCTCCAGCAATGTTTTTGAACAAGACACTGAATTAACTTTGGGGAGTTCTATATAGCTGCTTGTAAGCCAGAGATTTCCCTTTGATTTCTGTTTCTTTCCTTATAAAATTAAAATTAAACTTCTGTGACGAATAAGGTACGGACAATTTTTCTTCCTGGTGCCTCAGTTGATTACTGTTTACCCAGGGGACTTAGTTTGATGGAAATGAAATTACAGTGGAAACCAGATTACTCTGGAAATTCCAATTAGGTAGGAGAAAAATGAAAAATTGAGCCTTTGACAAATACAGAGAGCATGTTGTGTCTGTCTCTCATGCAGACACAACATTTTTAAAATGAAAACGCGTGGAAAAAGTCGTAAGATGTTGACTGTCACAGTGGATGTAGCTGTTGTACTCAGCTACTCATGCTCTATTGTGTCTCGTTCAATTTTTTTTTTACCTGAGTTTTGAGGTAATGTTTGAATTGTAGAATTTTGCTTACGGTTTCATACCTTTTTTTTTTGTCATCAGAAGTAAAATTTTGCCACCTTCTATGTTTTACAATTTCTGTGTTAGCTGCTGTAGCTTCATCATTCAGTTGTCTGCTTGTAGTGAGATTATTCCAAGTATTACTGCCAAATAATTTTCCTGACTCATAGCGATCTACTGAGTATTCCACTGGCTTTATCATAATTTCCAGGACAGCTTGTTGCCTTCACCTTCTCAGACTTCTTGCACTTGGCATTATTTGCTCTGGCTGCTTAATATTTCTTTCATGACTGAACTTGTGCTGTTGGTGGACTGACATTCCTGGCATTCATCATCTACTGAGCAGCTTTCTCTGTGTGATATCCATTATGCTTGGGAAGAATTTTGGTCTTTATGACTTTTCTGTGTTGTAGAGGCTCATTTGTGCCGTAATGTACGTGAACCTTGGTTATATAGTAATTGAATGTGCTAATTGTACTGATCTGTATTCTGTTTCCTTCCCTTTCCCTCCTCTTCTAGGGTGTAATTTTGTGAGAGATATGCAGTGATGCTGATGGTTCTGTTCATGGTTATGTGTTCTTCTGTTTCTCCTGCCATTGTTAGTGTTCATATGGCATATGATGCAGCTGAAAACTGAAGTGATTTTATTCCTATCCTCCAGTTACCTTTCAGCCAGATTGGCTTCTTGATCTGGCTGGTGATGTGGTGACGCAAGGGCTAATTCCATAGCGGTGAAAAAGTGGTTAGGATGGAAGCCAGCAGGATCTGCCTCCTTCCCTTCCTGTCACAGTGGAGACTCAGCTGATTTCACACAGACTGAGGCTTTACACTGGGCTAAGGCTTGTCCACATGCAGAAATACAGTGAGACTTTTCTAAAATATAATACTTGTACTGGGGGATGAGATTGCTGTTTCACACTGTGATTCCAGCAGTAGAAGCAGAATAGATCCACACACTCACTGTGGTAGCAAAACCACCTTATTAGAGTTCTGTCACTCTCACGTGGTGCTGCTTTAAGCACTGTCCCTGGGAAGGACTGGTCTGGTTTTCCTCTTGTCTCTCAGCTCAGAAGTGGGATCTTTGTAGGCTGTTTTGTGACTGAAAGGAGGGCTCTTTAGCAAGGGGGTTTATGGGGTTGGCAGTTTATGGGATTATTTCAGTGCAGGGAGAACAGCAGCAGTGTGTGTTGTGGATTTTTTTATTTTGTGTGTGTTGAGTTGTGGTTTTTTTGAATTACTTCCTGGTTTTCAGATAGCTGCAACAGAATTCTCAAACCCATCCTCAGTCCTTCTGATGTGATAATAGTTGATTGTTTTCTCCTGCATTTCTCAGTAAAGAAGGTTATGACATGCTTTTTAATAGGCATTATGAATACAGGGATATTGTGTTTCTGGGACAGTGGTGTCATTTCTTGGTTCTGTGGGGGGGAGTGAACATCGTGGAAATAATTCTCCTATTGCCAACCCTGCTTTGTTCTTGGTGTACTTTCCAGGGGCTTCTTGTTCCTTTCCAGCCTCCTCTGCTATTTATCTTTTTGCATTTATATCAAACCACAGCCTTTGCTGTGTTGGCAGAAGGAGCATGAAGACAGAAGACAAAACTACTGTTCTGTTGCCACTTCTTACTTCCCTATGGAGAGGCCAAGATTTTAAAGGGGACTGGTTACACAAGTTCTCTGGAGCAGGTAGATGGTTTTCAGGGATTTCTGGAGCATTCAGTCTGCCCAGGAAATGGGCTTGTATGAGTTTGGTTAGAATGGAGCACGTTTAAGACAGACAGTATTAAAAGACATGAGCTATCATCTTGTAACACCTCTAGGGAGCTTGTGCAAGCTTGATTTTTCAGGCTAAGTATCTTCTGACTGTAAGACAGCAGAAGATGTCAAAATGTTTACTTGCAGTTATCTGGCATGGAACAGTACAAAAATCGCCAGGCTGAGTAGGCAGCTGGTACGTTGAATTTGTTGGAAGTTTGGCTAAGTTTGTTAAAACAGTTGTGAAAAAGCTTACTGAAACACAAATTTTAATGCTGGTGTCACTTTCTTGTGTATTAGAGATATTTGAATTACACTTGACAATGATGATGATAGAGTTTGGGTTCTTGTGTTTAGTTTGTGCTGATTAAACATTATATGAAAAGCAGATTAAAAAGAAAAGTGAAATTAAAGTAGTAGAGTAACAGGAATGCTTAGATAATTGAAAGCATTTAAAACTATGTAGGTATTTCACAAAGTTATTGTGGTCATGATTCAAAAATGTAATCTGCATCCAGCTTAGTGCTTGTGTTAGATGCTGTATCATGCTTTAATTATTTACAATTAACCAGGCAGTAAGTTGTGTTGATTTTAAGCTTTGTGTGAAAATTTCCATGGTGTGTTGATAATGTCACAGAATATTAGATGTAAAGACTGCTACTAGTTTAATTTTCCTTTAGTACAATGTTTACCATAGTTTAGGGAAGCCATTAAGTTTGCCGTAGGGAACATGAAGGGAGCCAGAGGGACTGAACCTGATTTTTACAGGCCAGTTTTAAACTCCACTTTGCTACCAGAATCTTTACAGTCCAGTTGCAGTGTTGGCATCCGGTGATGCACACCATGGGGACACAGCAGGTGCAGTGCATGAGCAGGGTTTAAGGAATAGTGCACAAGTGGCATGTAAAAATAATATTGTAGTAATTCCCCTAATTTACTGACTGAATGACTTTAGCCAGCATTTCAAGTATTTATAGTCCTGAGTTTTGCAAAGCCTTAAATGCAGTATATATACTATAAATAAGGCCATGTTTTAAAGCTGCAAGTGAGACAAATCTGCAAGATGCTATTATCCTTCCCTTCGGATATTTGAGAAGGAATGAAGGCAGCAAAAGCCATTCAGCACTTACCAGTGGCTGGTAAAATGCCTGAGTCTCATCAGAAATTACAGAATCCACAGTGTGTTTATGTATCTCAGAAAGAAACCAATGCTAGGGATGACACTGAACACGAGTGAGGATTTGGACCTTGGTGTCGTTTGGCACAGTCTTCCAAGGATGGAATGTTTCAGGGTTATTTCCTTTTCTTACTCTGTTCTGCAGGAAGAACTGGAATTGCGAACAGTATTAAATGGCTCTAGTACCTCAAAGGGAGTGTTTTAATTTAAACTTTTCTAATTAACTTTTTAAGATTTTTGTCTGCAATATAGTATTGCATGTAGTCCTGAGGCATTTGGACTAGATGATCATTGAAGGTCCCATGCAAATGAACAAAATAATTCTATTCTTAAATATTCCTGTAACTGGAGGAGGAAGTAGGTACCTCATCATTTTAGCTTCATCAATCCTGCCTACAAAATTGTGTTTAAAAAAAAATCGGAGCTTTCTTTGTGAGCCCTGCAGCAAAAGAAGAAAACAATGTCCAAGGAAGTTTCAGAGGTTTATCTTCTGTTTATCCTCTGCTAGAGCTATGCTACAAAAGTTCTTAACAATTATGAAGGGTTCGAGCCCCACTCGTGAAAGGAAGTGAGATACTCTGTGGATGTCTTTTGGAATTTACAAGACCCGTGTTCTTCTCTAGTTAACAGTGGGACCTGACTTCTAATGCTACCTAAAATAACAATAAATTCCTGCACAAATTGAAGAGCTGAAGTTTGGGATGTACTATAAGTGGCTTCACCACTAACCTCACAATATCTGATACAAACCCCAATGTTTTTACCTAAAGGTTCAGGCATTTGGTGATGAAAGAAGAAAGGAGCCTTAAACACTACCAGGGTTTGGCATCCACAGCCTCCCTAGGCAGCATGTTCCAGTGTCTCACATCCTCAAACTAAAAAATGTCTTCCTAACATTTAACCTAAATTTCTCTTCTTTCAGTTCACGCCCATTACTCCTTTTGCTGTCGCTGCCGTTCCTGATGAAGAGTTGCTCTCCCGTTTCCCTGTAGACACTGGGTAGTTTCCCTTCAGATACTGGACTTGCAGTGAGGTCTCCATCACCCTTCTCTTCTCCAGGCTGACCAGCCCCATCTTTCTCAGCCTGTCTCTGTTAGGGAGGTGCTCCACTGCTCTTACCAACTTTGTGGCCTCCTCTGCACCCGCCCCAGTAGTTCCATGTCCTTATACTGGGGACACCAAGAACTGCACACAGCACTCCCAAGTGGGGTCTCACCAGAGCAGAGTAGAGGACAGGAATCCAAAGGTGTTAGAGACCACCTGAATTGCTGCACTGCATTGTAACGTGCTTGTCTGATTAAATTTACAGGAGAAAAACAGAGTTTAGAAAAATGAACCTTTACTGAGTGAAGCCAGAATTACTAACATGATTTTAACAAACAGGAACACATTCCTAGCCAAACCCTTCACCTAGCAATTCACAATTTCATACTGTTAATATATTACCAATTACATAGATAAAACTATAAAATTGCTAATAAATCTTGCACATGGCACCGAAACGAATGGGGTGACAAACAGCGAGAACACATTGCAGAGTAATGTGAGTTATCTGGTAAGCTTGGCACAATAAAATGTGCTCTAAGGCAGCCAAGTGTCAGGTAATTCACCCAGAAAAAAAGCACATACAGAAGACTTTGTATATATTGGTGAACATGACAAAAAGCACAGTTATTTTACAAAAGCAACTGCCTGTGAACACCACAATTGTATGTTTGTAGCAAGTATAAATCTCAGCACTGTCTTTTTAATAAAAACATGTAGTTTTGGTCACAGAACTGTTGAGAAACTTGTGAATTACTGCCTTTTACGTCTAGACAAAAAAAGTAAGTAGCCAGAAAGTTCTCCCTCCACACCAGTTTGCTGCCCCAGTGAGATGAGAGTGCAATGGGAAGAATCAAATATCTGAGCCTGTTACAGAATATGAGAGACCATCCATTGCCAAGGTAGCCTGGCTGTTCTGGGGTTTGCAACTATTTATGTACTCCCTTGCAGTTAGGGAATAAAGATATCCTTTTAAGAGTGCTGCTTCTATTCTCTTTGACTTTTGGGCTTATCAAAGAAGAAAAAGAACTGAAAAATCAGCAGGCAAGAACTACACAAACTGTACTTTTAACTGGCACTTTTCTTTCAAAAAAAAAGCAGAACTGCCAGTCAGGCACACAAACAAAATCAGGAAGAGCAGGAGAACCTACCTTTTCCTCCAGCTTTTGAGAAGAGGTGCAGCATTTCCTACACATGACTTGATATCTCCTCCTTGGTTCTGAGGCCCCCAGTTAGAAATACAGTAAGGCATTATTTTGAGCTAGGAGCTTTTAAGCTGTGGGCTTCAAGAGCAGAACCAATAAATCTAAAATGTGTGTTTTGCAGGTCTTTTAGCTTGTGATGCAAGAAAACACTTGAGTGCTTGAATTAGCACACAGAGCTAAGAAAAGCAGCTGATACCACTACCACCTATATATAGATAGACTTTCAATTAAAAGTACTGTACATCAAGAGAAACTATCTTTAAACTTAACTCCTAAAGCACAAATTGCAGAGAGTAACATATCCAGTGAAAGTGTTCTTTGTGCCAAGTGAAAAGGGAGGATGCTGAATGCACTCCCAGAACACTGGGACTGTTTTTTTGCTCGAGTGTATTGGATGGTGAACTTTGCTCCATGGCTTGCAGAGGTGTAGCTGTCACATGCATTTTTGAATTAGATGAATCCAGGGCCAAACTATGGATTTAATAATCAAAAGTAAGAGACCAAGAGCCTTTAATGTGTCTTCAGTGCAAACTTTAGACGTATTATTTTTTTGAAGTAGTGACAGATATAATGATACGATAACAGTTAACTCTATAGATGATAATTACCCACTGCAAATGTATTCCTTGTCCTTCCTTGAACTGTTCTGCCCAAAAAAGATTGGGTTTGCAGTTGGACCTGAAGTATCAACTCAATCCTAATTGGCTCTATTGCCAAGAATACATTTTTTGGGTTGCAGAAGGACAGCTTTGTGCATAAGTAAACCATAGCATAATTGGAAAAAAATATGACATAACATTGTGAATTGCATCTGACTGAAACAATTGATATACTGAAGTTTTCTGGGGTTTTTGTTGTTTTAGTTTTGAAGGTGTTTCCTGTTCTAGCTCGTTCCTTTAATATAAGGTAAAATGAAGTCTTACCCACTTCTTTGCATATTCATTGGGAATTCAAGAAGAGGGTTTTATAGTAAGTGAAAGTCATGATTCAAAACTTTTAAGCATTTTAAAATAGATTATTGCATTTAACTAGATAGAAGTCACTTAGTAAGTGTACTTTTCTGTGCATTTACCAGTGCATTTTGTATTTACTGGATTCTGTTCTTGAAAAGTCTGGGGTTTTTTACTACCACAACTAAAACTTTCATCTCCCATCATAAAACCCCATATTATTTAGCTACTTCCCAGTGCCTTGAATGTAGTTTCTTCATGGGTAGCAAATGTTTAGGCCAGTAATTTAGGTAATAGAACTTTAGGGGCTCTACTTTTCTGTGCCTCTTCCTTCTGTCACTGAGATACACTGGTTATCGTTGAGGATGTATTTTGGTACCAGTGTAACTCCTGGTGAAAGCTCCTGAGGGTGTTGTACAGGATGAGAGGCCCAGTCTTGCTCAGCACTTTGTCTGTGACAGCAGCCTGGGACTGCACCTGTGGAAAAGCAGGACAGCAGGGCCACAGCTCCCTGAGGGGAGCTCAGTTAATTCTCTTAACACTTGTGGGGTTTCGTGTAAGGGATTGATTGGGTGCTGTCTGTTTGGATTCACCTCTGTTTAATGTCACATGAGAAAAACCCTTTTTCAGAGCAGGAACTGAAACTGCTTTTTCTGTCTGGCAGCCAGAACTAAGTGTGTAATCTGAAGGCCTGTCCTTCCATGACATTATTTGTGAAAGAGCATCATGTGCTGTAAGGAACCAGGGGTGCACTGTCTGTTACATGTCCCAAGAATTATGGCCAGATGAATGTCTTGTGGAGAAAGAGACCTGCTGCTGCTCTCCAGTTCCCTTTCAGGGTCTGGCCTTCAGCAGTTACTGCTTTGAAGCAAGACAGTCCTTTGATGTAAAGGGTTTCCTTTTTTGTCTAAGTCTTTTGGGAGGTTACTCCGTGTGGAAGCACCTCTCCTCTGCAGACACACTGACAGGCTGTTCAGCCTGGAGAAGGCTCTAGGAAAGCTTTAGAGCCCCTCCTAGTACTGAGAGGGGGCTTACAGGAAAGCAGGAGAGGGACTTGGGGCATGCAGTGATAGGACAGGGAGAATGGCTTTAAATTGAGCATAGGTTTAGAGTAGGTATTAGGAAGAAATTATTTGCTATAGTGAAGCACTGACACAGGTTGCCCAGAGAAGTTGTGGATGCCCCATCCCTGGAAGTGTTCAAGGCCAGGCTGGATCAAAGGAGCAGCCTGGTCTGGTGAAAGGTGTCCTGTCCATGGCTGTGGCTTGGAACTGGATGATCCCTGCAGTCCCTTGCAGCCCAAACCATTCTGTGATGCTGTGAAACAAGCATATGTTTTGAGTATGTCAGCTTTAATGCCTTGATGTGCAGAGCCAAATCCTGTTGTCAGCCTTGGCTTGAATACAGTTTGTTTTGATTAGAATTTCTCGGGCTTCAAGTTCAGAAGTTCACTTTATGCTCTTGCTGCTTGCTTAAACTCACTTGAGTGCTCCAAATAGTTGCATCTTGTACAGGTTGAGGTTGGATACTGTTAAGTAGATGTATCTTACCTGAGCTTAGTCCCAACACCAGATTTTGAAATTAAATTAAAAGGAAAAGAGTCCTGAAAGAATTGAAGTATGTTTCGGGACTATTCCCCTTTATTTTGTTACGTGAATTTGAGGGCAAATAGAATTATATGTTTACATGGATGTTCTCAGTGTTCTAGAAACTTTCGCTGACAATTGACTGAATTTCATGTGTATGATGTGAAACAATCACCAAAAAGGGGTTACTTGAAGTAAGCTATTTTTCAATGAGAATAGTTTTAGTTTGTAACCATTACAGTTACTGAAATTCTGTCTTGTACTGTACCATTGAGATATTTATTGCTTTGAACTAATGTTGGAACCTGATGGAATTGACTAAGTCTCATATAGGAGGAGGAGTTTAAAGGTTGTTTTGTTTTTGGTTCTTTTTGTTTGTTTGTATTTTTTTTGGTTTTTTTTTGGTAATATATGCTATTTGAGATAACATTTTCTGATTGCTGCTTATCAGGTGTTTTTTAAATGTTGAAAATCAGATACTTCTTGCTCTACTGAATAGTAGCTTAATGACAGGTTTTGCATTAATCATTGAATGCATTTCACTTTCAGTCCATGTCAGTGTTAATGAGTGAAATGCTGTGACCTCCAGTTCTCTATTCTGATTATGTAAATAATTTCCTCCTTCCTGAAAGATACAAGGCACAGGGAGGAAAGAAAATGGAAAATGTGTGGGGGTGTGTATATATTGTAACTACTGAATTAGGTCAGTGTTACAGATTTGGGGGAGGTGTTCCTACTTGAGAAGTCATTCTGGTTGAAATAAAAGAATAGGATAGAAGTCTGGAATTTTTAAACTAGAATCACATCATAATCCTTGTGATGAGTCAGTACTTATTAAGGTTTTAAGAAGGCAGTTCTTAGAATCCTGTATGAAACAAATCAGTGATACCTTTCAATCCCAAAATTGTGTTGCTGCTGTTAAGTCTTTTTGCAGTACAGCACTTGTGATGTAGCACATCTGTGAGCTCCTCTTTCATGGGAACATCATTCTGTAAGGAAATTGCTGTATGGTTGTTAGAAAGCTCTGTTGTTACATGTTAAGCAGACTCTTACTCCAGCATTCATTGTTATCACATGGCAAAGTGGATTTTGTGACATATGTCCTCACTTGTGTGTAACCAGAATACTTTAGTTAAAGGAAAAATAGGTCTGTCCCCCTAGATAGGGCTTAGGTAATGCTCATGAATAATAAAATGTATTTTGAGGTCTGCCTCTGTCATCTGGCACCTTGCATTTGCTTTTTTCTGAGACTCTGTATTATAACTAGCTAATTAAGGGAAAAGGGTTGTATGTATAGGGGTATTTCAGTTACTTTGGAAGAGGAGACTTTGAGAAACTCCAAGGCCATTCTCAAAGACCATACTTCTGCCAGCTGTATTAGAAAATTGTGTTTGTTCCTTTATCATTGCATGCCAAGGTGCCATCCTTTGTATTTCCTGTGACATGTTATCCTGTAACAGAGTATTGTGTACATATTTGCTTCTTACCTACCACTTATCCAGGAACCCACATATTTTTTTTCCCCCTGGCTTTGAAAAGATGCTTGATTTCTCACCAAAACAAAACTAAGCTATTTTGCTGCGTAGGCATGAGATTGCAGACTGTGGAAGCTGAGGTGGGGTTCAGATGTGCAGCTGTACTGGATGGTTGAGCCTGAAAGCAGAAGCCCCTTCTGGAGAGCAGTGCTGTGCCTGGTGCCCTCCATGTGGGCAGCAGGGGCTCTCTTGGAATGCTGCTGGCACTGGGTGGTGCCTTTGAATTGGGATCATAGGGAGTCAAAACATCTATAGCTCTTTATCTGGGGCTACTGAAATTCCAAGGAGTCAGGTGGAGCAAAAATTGGCTTTCACTTACGATTTAGTGGTGGATCAGGGTGATGTAAGGAGATGGGAAAAACATGTCAAATAGGAATTTTCTCAGTTGGCATCAAAAGTAAGTGTCAGTGGGATTCATTTGACTCAATCTTCATAGCCTCATACACAGCTTGATGAGCAGTGGAGGAGTGAGTTTGTCACTTAACAGTGTTCTGTCTCCATCTTGACCCTGTATTAAAACATCCATTCAGAGCTTTGGTTAAAGGTGGTAATTTTTGTTCATGTGGATTGTACCTGATATAGGGCAACCCTGGATGTATGAACAGACTGGGGAATGGGGTACTGGAAGGCAGTGTTGCAGAAAGGGACCTGGGAGTCCTGGTCAGTTGAATGTGGGTCAGCAGTGCCCTGGCAGCCAGGAGGGACATCCCTGTCCTGGGGGGCATCAGGCCCAGCATCGCCAGCCGGGCAGGGGAGGGGACTGTCCCCTCTGCTCCTCACGGCCTCACCTGAGCTGGGCACAATGATGTAAAAAAGACATTAAGTTCTTGGAGAATGGCCAAAGAGGGCCACGAGGGTGGAGAAGAGCCTTGAGGGGAAGCAGTGTGAGGAGGGGCTGAGGGCACTTGGTCTGTTCAGCCTGGAGAGGAGGAGACTGAGGGGAGACCTCCCTGCAGTCACAACTTCCTTGTGGGAGGCAGAGGGGCAGGCAGTGATCTCTGCTCTGTGGTGACAGTGACAGGACCCAAGGGAATGGCCTGAAATTGTGTCAGGGCAGGTTTAGGTTGAATATTAGAAAAAGGTTCTTCCCCCAGAGGGTGGTTGGGTGTCCCCAGGGCAGTGGTCACAGCACCAGCCTGACCAAAACCATTTGGTCAATATTCTTGGGCACATGGTGTGACTCCTGGGAATGGTTCTGGGCCAGGAGTTGGATTGGATGATCCTTGTGGGGCCTTTCCATCTCAGTATATTCTGAGGTAGTGTGCTGAATCCAAAATGAGAAATAACTAACATAGAGTATCCATTAGAATTCAGCTAGATACAGGCAGTTTGAATTGTTCTGTTGGGCTATCTGTAAATTTAAAATGAGTATGTCATTACATCAGTTTGCATTTGTTTATAAATAGGTATAAAGGCTATTCTGGAGCTGAGACGAACTGTACCTTGGTGCGTTATAACTCTAAACAATTGAAATTGAATAGTCTGAATTAAAGAAGTGATGGGAATTCAGAGTTTCATGGTTAATTAGTTCTAGAGAGATTAAAGCAGTGGTGTGTTCTCCGTGGGCAAGCAGTTTGATGTTTTCTCTGAAACGTAAATGGTAAATGAGTGGCTGAAAACAGGACTGGTAAACCACTGCCTTCTAATACTGTTTAAATTGCATGAATTGCAACATTTAAACATGAATTTACGGAAGTATGTTTGTATATTCTGTAATTAAAAGGAAAATACCTGAACAAGGATATCCCTGCAATTAAGAACATGCAGATACTACAAGAAGCAGTCAGATGATTTATTGGAGATGCAGTGTTTTTAGTTTGCTGCAGCATAACTTGAAGCTGCTATTTTGCGTCTTGAGGACATCACACAAATTTGGAGAGAGAAGTGATGAAAGTTAGGAAGTTGGCCTTGTCTAATGCACATGACTAAGACAAGTGAAATTCTCCCCTGAAATATACTTTCCTGGGAATGTAATCTAAGTAACAGGCTTGGAGAATCCTGATTAGACTCTTAAGCAAACAATCCCTAAATAAGAGGAAGAAAAAAATACATTATTCCTTCAGGTAAATGCTTTGTATTTACTAGCCTCTACAAAATTCATAATATTTTTCTTAGCTTTTGTTTCAGTCTATGAATTTGCACGATTTTGAGAAAATTGGCTATTTCAGTAGTAGCTTTCTTATATCTCCTGGTTAAGTTGTGCTGCTTACCTTGAGCAGAACAGAATTTACAAGAATGCTTTGTCCATATCCTTCAGCTAAGCACAGAGGCAAAATCTCAGTCTGACAGGAGGGCTGCAGTTTGTCCTGGTTCCCTGGCTGATGTTAGGGTAAGTATTCTTTAGCCTTGCAGTGCACCACTTCAGATAATTAAAGAAACTGAAAAATAACCAGTTTTTGTACATTTGGTGGTGTTTTGTTGTTGTTCCCTTTAGCACTCTGCACCAGCTCACTTCATGATAATTCAGCCCAAAGCATTAAAACAGGGAAGAGATGAAATCAAGCAGCTTGTCCTTGGCAGCAGCTGTTGTGGAACCACAGCTGCCAGGAGACACTTCTGCCTGCAGTTTAAGCCGGCCTGGACCAGGATTGCTGTTGAAATGAGCTGGTTTACCCTTTTCCTGCTTCTTTGCTACCTTGCTCCTTTTGCCAGCACAAGTTTTCTGTGTGGCTGCTGTGTGACCCAGCCGTGTTAAGAAGAATGGTGGTGATTAAAGAAGGTTTATTGTGGTGGTGGTTGGCTTAGGGCTGCAGGAGAGTGCAGTGTGAGCTGGCAGCAGTTTGATTTCAAGGGTTTATGTGAGTACCTCGAAACCTCCATCAGGTAGTGCAGGGGAACTGACTGCATTGAACTGCAGTAGACTGCAGTGTGTGTGTATATATGTGTGACAAGAAACTTACTCTTGCTGGTAATTTTTACTGAGTGATCTTCATAAACATCAGTAGAAAGCAATTAAATACTTAGGAGGGCATTTTTTAAAAGGCAGTGATTAAACACCAAATACATTCAATTTTAAAATGGTGTTTCAAAAATCAATTTCTTCCTAAAGAAAGTTTTGAGTTGGTAATGCATTTCTTCTGGACTTAGTAGGCTTACCAAGCCTTATGAATATGAATTATCAAAGCTAGACATGGATTACAGTTGAGTGTTTTGAAACAATACAATTTGATTCAAAAGTGAACATTATTCTAGTGGCATTATTAGAGATCTCTAGGTTTGTTGGTGCTGTTAATATTGAAGACTGGGCAGAGGAATTAGAGTGTATTCAATCAATTTTTGTTTTATATGTAATGCCTTGCAAATTCACACAGTATAAAAAAAGATTTTAAAGTGTCTTGGAGAAAGATAACAGCATTGAAACTTGAGATGAAACATCATAATAAAACACTTAGGAATATGCATAGTGTTACAGCAGAAATTTCACTCCAGTTGTTAACTTGAGGTTTTGGTGATTGGATCAGGAACTCAGCGCTGCCAAATGCATCTTGCTGGAAGCTCATACAACTCTTTCTATCACCTTACTTGGCTTTTTAACTTTCTGAGGACTGGTTTTGTTTTATGCGGTGCTTTGAAGTCTGAGTTGGTCTGGGAAATTACATTTCAGCTTCTGTAGTTATACATATGCTTGGTGGTATAGAATGGAATTGCTGCTACAGCTTAATGCAGCTCTTTTGTCTGTATATAACACAGTGAAATTGAAACAGTGAATATGGAACTGTTGGTATACCATTACAAATTCAGCAAATCTGATGTCACAATTTCCTTCATATAATCTGCTAAACCTCTTGGTGTGTGATGGGCTTTGCAGGGTGGCTGAAAGGCCAGAGACCCAAGCTTTCATAGGCACATGCTGGATAAAGAGAATACAGCTCAAATTCCCTGGGTGAATACTGAGTGCTAAGAGGAGTTTGGCTGCAGGGTCTCTATTAGTCTCAGCTGAGGTAGAATCAGTCTCTTAACTTCCTCTGACGCCTGCAGTTAGACAGTGTCAGGAGGAGAGTATTGGAAAAGATTACAAAATTGGCTTTTTAGGCTCTTAATCAGGTCATTTCTACATAGACCTTGAACAACACCATGAATTCAGATGAGAGGAGAATCTACTGTAGGAATTCAGGCACAAAAGTCAGAGTAAACAGCTGCACACATTTACTTTGAACACAGAGCAGACAGCCACACATTTGGAATATGTGTCAGTTTCTCAATGGTATAAAGGTGATTATAAGTGTAAGTTTTACTTAAAACATTATTTTAATGTTAAATATTTCAAATGCGACTTTGTCAGTTGTATTCAATAAAGAGAAGTACTGAGTCTAAAATAGAAGATTCTCTGTAGCATTGTATTTGTTTCTGTAATGCTCTTTTCTAGGTATGGATTGTGTTTCTATGCATGCGTTAATACAGTCATTGTCTTTTTTTTTTTCCCCCTCCAGATTATGCAATGGTCTCTGCAAGATGGCATGTTCTTGAGTTGGAGCTTTTTAAGGCAAGCATATGCTGGTACTTCAACTTTACTGAGTGGACTATAATTTCTTCTCTCACATCAACTACATAAGCAGACAAAATTGCAAAGATCTGCCCTGTGTCGAGTATGACAGCCACGACTCGTGGCTCTCCGGTAGGAGGGAATGATAGCCAGGGCCAGGCTCCTGATGGACAGTCCCAGCCTCCCCTCCAGCAGAATCAGGTATGGTATTAACAATCCATTCATCTAAAAATAAAGGAATTTTTCCTTTAGAAATAGTGTTCCTGAATTATTTGAGTTTTATATTTCTGGAGATCTCTAGTTAAGTTAGACATTCTTGAGTGTCTGGAAGTACAATGTTTTGAGGGATGAAGACAGTGGTATTGGCAAAATAAATATCGTTAGAGGGCATGGCATTGCAAAAAATGCTCCCTTTCTAGGCAGTAAGTGCACAATTCTTTCAAGCATACCTGTTTTGGATAAGAAGCCTTGGATTAATACCAGAAGCTTTCTCAGAACCATGTTGTAGAACCTGCCACAGATTGGTAAAACCACACTACATCTGTGAGTTTGGTTTCTGCTCAGTTCTGCAAAAGCACTTTCTGGATAAAGCAGCTTACTCAGGTATCAGCCCTTCCAGAGCAGCTGCATCCAGGTCTCTGTTCATTGTACTTGACTTCCTGAACAACTTCTCATATTCCTTGCTTTCAGAAGAAAAGCAAAAGCTTTCATACATTACATCACAGCGTAATGATTCTTTTTTGTTGGGGGAAAAAAAATGCCAGAGAAGATGCTTTTAAACTCTATCATGTAAAGCCAAAACCATTTAAGAGAAGAGCCACACTTTGTTGTTTAATTGAGTATGAAGGTGGTTTTTTTTTTTTAATACCATAATGTTTAGTGATTGCTCCTTCCTGAGAGCGAATTGTACTTTGATATGTGTGGTGGGCTGGCCCTGAACTGCCAAGGAAGTCTCCACTGTCGCTGACTCCCTCTGCCTCTGTGGGATGGGGAATAGATTTGGAAGAAAAAAGTGAGAAACTGTTTGGGCTGAGATAAATACAGTTTAATAAATGAAGGGGTAGGGGGAAACAAATGATGCAAGTGCCATCACTCACTACCAGCTGATGGATGCCCAACCAGTCCCCAAGCAGCAGCTGGCTTGGGAAAAAAAAACCCCTTTGTTTTATTGCCAAGTGTGACGCTCTGTGGCATGGAGTATCTTTTGGGTCATTTCAGGTCATCTCTCCTGACTGTGTCTCCTCCCTGCCCAGCCTCTTGCCCTGCTAACTGCTGGGGGCAGAGGGACAATCACAGCATGGGTAGGGTTCAAAGGGACAACTGGTGGTCATCTAATCCAGGCTCCCTGCTCAAGCAGGGTTCCCTAGACCAATTCACTGGGGATTGTCACCAGACAATGTATCTCCAGAGAAGGAGGCTCCACAACCTCTGAAGACAATCCATTCCAGTGTTTAGTCAGCCTCACTTTAAGTTCTTCCTCATGTTCAGGTGGAACTTCTGTGTTTCAGTTTTTGCCCATGGCCTCTTCTCCTATTGCTGGGCATGAATGGTCCGAGCCTGGTCCATCCTCTGACACTTTTCTGCAGGTATTGATGAGGTCCTCTCTAAGCCATCTCCAGGTTAAATAGGCCCAGCTCCCTCAGCCTTTCCTCACTCCAGTCCCTCCATCATCTTTGTCACCCTCCACTGGACCTACTCCAGGAGCTCCACATCTCTCCTGTACTTAGGAGCCCCAGTCTGGACACAGCACTGCAGGTGATCCTCAGCAGGGCTGAGCAGAGGGGCAGGGTCACCTCCCTGAGCTGCTGGCCGTGTTCTTCCAAAGGCACCCCAGGATCCCATTGACCCTCCTGGCCACAGGGACACGGTGCTGGCTCAGGGACAGCTCACTGTCCACCAGGACTCCCAGGTCCTTGTCCCCAGAGCTGCTTCCCAGCAGGTCAGCCCCAGCCCATCGTGGTGCCTGGGGTTGTTCTTCCCCAGGGCAGGACCCTGCCTTTGCCTTTGCTGGATTTCAGGAGGTTCTCTGCCCATCTCTCCGTGCTGTCGAGGTCCTTCCCAAGGGCTGCACGGCTCTCTGGGGTGTTGGCCCCTCCTCCCAGCCCTGTGTCACCAGAGAACTTGCTGAGGAGGCATCTGCCCTCACCCAGGCCATTGATGAACAGTCCTGGGCCAAAATACTGAACCTTGGGGCCACCACTGGTGACAGGCGTCCAACTGGACCCTGTGCCACTGATTACCAACCTCTGGGAGCTGCCATTCAGCCAGTTCTCAATCCACCTCACTGTGCACTCACCCTGTCCTTGCTTCTCGAGTTTGTGAATGCAATGCTGTGAGAGTGTCAGGGCCTTGCTGAAATCGAGGCAGACAACATCCCCTGCTCTGCCCTCATCCACCCAGCTGGTTGTTCATCACAGAAAGAAGTCAGGATGGTCAAGCATGATTTACCATTAGTGAATCTATGCTGACCTCTCCGCATGATCTTCTTGTCTTCCTCTGGAGGTGGCCTCCAGAGTGAACTATTCTGTCATCTTTCCAGGGATTGAAGTGAGGCTGACTGACCAGTAGTTCCCTGGGTCCTCCATCTTGCCCTTATTGAAGACTGGAGTGACATTTGCTTTATTCCAGCCCTCAGGCATCTCTCCTGCCTCACTGTGGCTCCTGCAGTTCTCTCAACACTTGTGGGTGTATTCCATCAGGGTCCGTGGACTTGTCCATATGAGGTTTAATTAGATGGTCTCTACCCAATCTTCTCAACCAAAGGAGACTTCTTTCTTCTAGACCTCCTCCCTGGTCTCCTGGCTGAGGCAGCAACAGAACCACATTTTCCATATTTGAAGAAGCCCTTGTTACCCCTGACATCCTTAGACAGGTTTAATCCCAATTTCCTCATTGCATTTCTTCATCCTCTGACAACATCCCGGGTGGCCTTTCTTGCTTCCACCCCATGGTATCTCCTGCCTATGTCTGAGTTCTGACAGGAGTTATCAAAGAGAAAAAACAGACCTTGAATCTGTGCCAGCACTGTTCACCATCAGACAAAACACTGGTGTGTTACCAGTGCTGGTTTGGTCACAAATCCAACGCCCAGCATCCTACAAGCTGCTGTGAAGAAAATAACACTCCCTGCCAGCCAGATGTGGTACATACAGCAGGTGAAAAATGTTCTTGAGGTTTTGTTTTTTGAAGTCTTGCTCTTACTGTCAGTTCATACTATTTCTGTGTATGAATAATGAGTGAGATCTGCAAAACGTGTTGTGTTTTGCACGGCTCATCAAAGTGAGTTTAACAATCATGTTCTTCAAGGTTGATTAGCCAGTGGTTATAGTAGTGGATCACTCGTTTTTAGCAAACTCTTTAAGAAGGTGTCTTTCATTATTGCTTTCTTCTTCTACTTTTGTTTTAAACTATCTCTCTACTTAAAGTTATGAACTTTTCTGGATGAGACTTGAAAAAACTGGAGTTTCAGTGTATTTATTTTACCTTTTGGAAAAATGATCTTCTGAAAATGGAAGCTGTTACCAAAAGAAACCCACTTTCCTCATTAGGAAAGTAGCTTGATTTTTAAACTGCCAAGATAAAAAATTATAGCACATTTTATACTCTGTTTTTTCATAATAAATCTGAACTCAGATTATTTTATATTGCTTCTTTGGAATAGATTATGACAGAAAACTGTAAAAACAAGTGGAACACAAGTGCAGGAGTACTTAAAGTATTTTCCATCCCAATTTTAGACTTCTTCACCTGATTCTTCCAATGAGAACTCCCCAGCTACCCCGCCTGATGAGCAGGGCCAAGCTGATGCTCCACCCCAGCTTGAAGATGAGGAGCCTGCATTTCCACACACAGACCTGGCAAAGTTGGATGACATGATCAACAGGTATTTTCATGCCTTTTGACAAGGTGTAGATGATTTGTGCAAACATCTTGATAGTGGAATCAGAATTTTTGTATCTTTGTTTCACTGGATTTCTTGAAATGCTTTTTTTTGTTGGGTTCAGGTTGTAATGAGAAAGAAGCTTAAAGAAGAATATGTTTTTGTTTGGGTTGGTTAGTGTAATACTCATCAGGGCATTTAAAAATCTGTGTACTGAGCCTGTATTTAAAAGCATTACAGTGGGGCAAGAATTCTTGATTTTTCAGAAGCACAATTGAAATTGGTTTTGTTTGTTTTTGAATATAGGCCTCGATGGGTTGTTCCTGTATTGCCGAAGGGGGAATTAGAAGTTCTTCTAGAAGCTGCTATTGACCTAAGTAAAAAAGGTAACTGTAAGAAGTTTGATTATTGGACTGGTGTGCAAAGTTTTTCTTTGTTCTTTTGAATCCCTGGTGAAGGCTAAAAAATTGTTAATAAATTCAGTTACAACCCTGGTCCTGAAGATTGTATCCGAATGCCATGCAAAATCTTCCCAGATGAGAGCTTTAAAAAAGCCATAAATGTAGTTAAGAATAATAGGTGCCTTAGCACGAGTAGGGAAGTTGAATAAGCTCAGAGACACAAGATCCTGTCATTCCTGTCATACCTGTTTTCTGTATTCACTTTGATATCAGGCCTAGTAGGTTTGGTCTTTATAGCAGATGCTAAAACTCAAAGAATTCTAGTTGTTTTTATTTTTTAGTAAGTTTTTTAGTCTGACTTTCAAATGTCTTGCTATAAATTTTTGTTCAGATTTGGCACACGTATACTTTTAAGTATATCGGAGAGAAGTTAGCATTTTAAACAGCATGGCTTAGACTGATAGTCCTACCAGTGCTTGCTGGTGTCTTGACTTGGGAGTTAGAGGATTCCATATCAGGTCAGTGTATGTGTTTGTTAAATTGTACTGGTCAGATTGACAGATTTGCCATGTGTTCTAAAAAGTTCTGTTCTCCTGGGAGGTTGCTTGTGTTTGAGTAATAGCACGAGTAATAGCAAGAGTCACAGCAAAATAATTTTTTAGGATATCTACACTTACCAGCTCTTTGTGTTTCGAATATAGCATCATACAAAGTGCCTACTCTTTCTTCTCCATTAGTGCTGCCCCAGGACAACCTCATTTCTATGTTAATAAATAGTATTCTTAGGCATTTAAGATGAAAAAGCTGATTGTGGTCATGATATTCTGGGTTGTCTTCATTGTGAAGTCTTTTTTGCTTTGGAGCACTCTGTGGAGAAACAGAAGTTAGGGTGCATCCTTGTGATCTAGCACAGGATAATCACATATTGTTGCCAGCACTGATTTATCAGCTGTAGCTGTGCTTGGAATTGGTGGCTTTAGTGTAGCTGGGTCTGGCAGGAATCCTCAAGCAAGTGTAGGATGTTCAAAGGATCACATCTGTTCTGAAGGAAAAAAACTGCCAGCTTTCCAAGAGAAAGTGCAGCCACCTTTATGTCTGCGTTGTTGGAACAGTGCAGTAAAAAGAAGTTATCTGTTTGTGATATGTTAGAGAGGAGATGTATGTTCTACCAGTTGTTATGTCATCTTTAAAAAAACAGCCAGCCCAAAAACTGTCAATGCAGTCAAGTAATAAGAGCAAAATGAGATTTCTAGCTGCTTCTGAAATCAGTGTACTTCCCCATAGCATCAGGCTTAGTTGAAAGGTCCCCAAAAGAAAGGTTTATTTTTCCTCTTGAAGTTGTGAAAAACAATGGAAACTTCATAATATGCTTTTGCACTTGGATTTTTAGTAAGTTGTTGGTGTGCAATTCTAAAAAGTACTTCTGTGTTGCTACTTAATGATGTTTCCTCTTGCCCTCTAGATGAATTCCTGTGTGTGTATGCAAGGATTATTGGATAAGGAGAAAACAAGGAAAGCTCTTAGAAGTTGTTTACTGTGTTATCTTTACAGCTGCATCCTAGATTTTTGGAGGGTTTTTTGCTGCTTGAAGTTACATGATGGCTAACGTGGTTCCTTTTAAATAACTTCCAGGTCCCAAGGAAATACGATAGGGTGTAACTTGGTGTAACTGACACTGTTTTGGTAGCTCAGAGCTTGGCAGATACTGTTTGAGAGTGAGGTATATATAGAGAAGCAATGTAAATGGTGCTGTTGTGTATATTTCTTAATAGATGAAACTGCTCCATTATCTCAGTAACATCTAAAATTGGACTCCTTGCTACCTGTCTGTGGGAATTTTTAATGTTCTGACAAGATCTGCATCCAGAAGGAGGAACTGAAAGGACAGGTTGAAAATAACCAGCTTCTGAATTACAAAAACTCTGTATTTCTGACTGTAACTGATTAAAATTGTGAAACAACAAAGTCTAGAAAGACCTCACTACATGTTTTTGTCAAGCACCATTTTCTTGTGGTTGGGGCTCTTAAATAGATTTTATTGCTAACACTGCCAGTGGCCATCAGCATTCTGGAGTGACTGCAGGGCAGGTACTTCTTTGTGAGCCTGGCTGTAAAATAAGAGTGATATTTGCATCATCTTTAAATCTTTCCAGGAACTACAATTGAAAGGGACATAACTGAACTAATTGAAAGTACATACATGAATGAAATATCAGCATTCCCACCTTAAAGTGAAAGGAGCAAATTTGATAGAGCAGTGTGAATCCTGTTAGACTGTGACTTGCATTATTCCTGGCACATGCACCCATTTATGGAAAATTCTCTTTTTATGTGTAGGCATCGATCTATTATTCTTTGTTAAACAATGAGCCATGAAACTATCAACAGATAGTCTGGAGTTACTTGCTAAGAGAAGAAAACGTATTTGAAAAATAACATTTAATAGCTAGGGTGATGTTTATCTTCACAATAAATCTGGAATACTTACGGAGTGTTTTCGGTAATGAGATTTGCTCCAAAAATAAATAGCATAGTGAATTGGATAGTATAAATTTAAAAGATAAAAAAATTGTTTTATTTTAAGGTTTTGGGTTTTTTATAGGCAAGAATATTCTCCACTCTTTCTTTCAAAAGGATTTTATTTCTCCTAACATTTACACTCAGTTTTTAACATGCTGCCAGAGCTTTCCAATGTGACACACGCAAGCAGGATGCAAGGCAACTTCTGGAATTTATAACTTCCTTAAAATGAAATGAGATTTCACTACACAATATAAACCTTGATCCCAAATCTGTGGTTTTGATGATTTGCACGGAATGGGAAAAGAGAGGGAGGCCCTAGTCACAGAGTAAATTAAATCTGTGTTTGCATGGGCACATGAGCATTTAAAAGTTAGGCCAGCCCAGTAATGGGAATTGTTTTGAGCACCCTCTGAAGACTATCTCCATCCCTCTCAAGATGATTCATCTGCATTTCAGTGGGACCGCTACTGAGTTCCTTTCTGAAGCTGTATCTTCTGCATTTCCTTGAAATTGTTGTTTTTACCCTCTTCACTCACTGGTTTTGCTTTTAGTAAGTAGATAAGAGAGAACATAAAGAAGAATGGAAAATAAAGATTGTACTTACTGTCATTTTTGCTGATATATCTATCGGAGTATGTTGTAAATGTGGGAGAAAAAAACAACTCAGATCATGTGTTTTTAAAAACAATTAAAAAATTATGTAAAGAAGTGTAGTTTTTTGAGGTGGCTTTACTAGAACATTAATCCATCAAGTTTTTTATCCATTTAAGCTTAGGGAAGTTTGTTTTTGTCCAAGACTTTTAAAAAATCAATTCTGAAACTTTAAGCACCAGCCCTTTGAAGTCCAAATTTTGTGGTTTAACCCCAGCCAGCATCTAAGCACCACACAACTACTCACTCACTGCCTCCCCAGCTGGGATGGGGGAGAGAATCAGTTAAAATCTCATGGGTTAGGATAAAGACAGTTTAGCAGGTAAAACAAAAGCTTTGTGTGAAAAGCTGTAAAGATGGTTTACCAGGTAAAACAAAAGCAAAGCAAACCAAGGAATTAATGCAGCACTTCCCATGGTTGGGCAGGTGTTCAGCCATCCCCAGGACAGCAGGGCTCCATCATCACGTGTAACGGTGACTTGGGGAGACAAAAACCATCACTTCAGACACCTTCTCCTTCCTTCTTCTTCAGCTCTGCAGGCTGATCATGACACCACATACTCTGAGATATTCCTGTTATTCTTCAGGCTCAGCTGTCCTGGCTGTATCCCCTCCCAAATCCTTGTGCACCCCCCAGCTCACTTCCTGGTAGAATGGTGTGAGAAGCAGAAAAACCTTGGATCTGAAAGCTCTCTCAGCAGTAAAGAAAGCTGTGAAAAATCCCTGTGTTACCAACACTGTTTCCAGCCCAAATCAAAACACAGCCCTATAAGAGCTACTGAGAAGAACTTAGCAACACTGGCACACCAAATCTCTGCTTACAGCATTTAAAATGCTCATGTAACAACAAATAAAATTCTATGTCTAATAGTTTGTTCTTTCTTATTTTAAACAGGCCTTGATGTCAAAAGTGAAGCATGCCAGCGATTTTTTCGAGATGGGTTGACAATATCCTTCACAAAAATCCTTACAGACGAGGCAGTGAGCGGCTGGAAGTTTGAGATTCATGTGAGTTTTGAAAGCTGTGTTTCTGAAGAGCGTGGTAATTTAAATAAGGAAGGAGGCTGCCTTTGTGATTAGGGGGAGACTAAAAACTGAATCTAGTCTTTGAAACTCAGTAGCGAGTTGTGAGAAAACTCTTGTCTGCATGGATCTGGGCAGGCAGTGGGGAGTCATCATTTTGTCAGTGTTTCACTTTATTGCCTCCAGTGTTTGGAAGGAGATAAAACACGACAGATGATTTGGGGAGGATTGGAACCGTGTATGTTCTGAGTGTATAGTTCATATTCATTGTATGCTCCCCTGCCACATTCTTACTTGTTCTTTTTTTTATTAACAGAGATGTATTATTAACAACACTCATCGACTAGTGGAACTCTGTGTGGCCAAGCTGTCCCAAGATTGGTTTCCCCTTCTTGAACTTCTTGCCATGGCCTTAAATCCTCATTGCAAATTCCATCTGTACAATGGTACTCGTCCCTCAGAAACAGTTCCTGCAGGAGTCCAGCTCGCTGAAGATGAGCTTTATGCCCGTCCTCCTGACCCACGATCACCAAAGGTATGAGGGCCTTTCCAGATCCTTGTATTTTATTCTGTGCACTGTTACCCAATGACACAGCAGCTGTAGAGAAGTGTTTTTAGAGGAGGGGGCAAAAGCCCTCTTCAATCTCTTTATCACTAAGATGTTCTGCTACTTATGGCTCCTGATGTAATGTACATTTCCCCTTCTAACTCTTCCTGTCTTCGGTCCACAATCAAACTGTCGCGTGTTTCTGTGGTAAGCTGGGACAACTCTGCTGGAATGCCATTCCTGCTGTGTTAGTTGGCTTGCTTGCATTTGCCAGTTGATGGATTTGTCTTCTCACTTAACATGAGATTTTGTAGGTGACACATTTTGAGGAGGAGATTATGTGATAAAGTCTGAAATTTCTCTCCCTTACACTTCCCAATGGTGGAAGAAATGTTTTTAGTTGGATATGAGATACTACTGTCAGTGTGGTTTTCTCGATGGCTTTGGTTTTGTTTTGTTTTGGGGGGATGTTGAAGGTTTTGGTTTTTTGTTTGTTTGGTTGGTTTTAGTTTTTAGAAAGTGAATTATACTCTAAATTATAGTCAATTTTATTCCTATAAACTTAATTTCTTTGAGTAGCTCATATACAGCATCTGCTCTTTGACATGATAACAGAAAAGATCTTGTGTTTCTGAGCACTGCCTTGAAACTGACCATGTAAACTGTTGTGTAAAGACNACACATTTTGAGGAGGAGATTATGTGATAAAGTCTGAAATTTCTCTCCCTTACACTTCCCAATGGTGGAAGAAATGTTTTTAGTTGAATATGAGATACTACTGTCAGTGTGGTTTTCTCGATGGCTTTGGTTTTGTTTTGTTTTGGGGGGATGTTGAAGGTTTTGGTTTTTTGTTTGTTTGGGTTTTTGTTGTTTGTTTTTGTAGTTGTGGTTTCTTCAGGTTTTGCTTTTGTTGTTTTATTTTTTTAACTGGAAAGATTAGCAATCCATCCTGGTTTTTGAGTCTGAGGTTTTCACAATTGATCCTCAAATGGCATTGATAAGACTTCAGGAGTTAACTGAATTTACATATATATATATATATAAATTTTTTCAGTGGTTTTTGTTTGTTTGGTTGGTTTTAGTTTTTAGAAAGTGAATTATACTCTAAATTATAGTCAATTTTATTCCTATAAACTTAATTTCTTTGAGTAGCTCATATACAGCATCTGCTCTTTGACATGATAACAGAAAAGATCTTGTGTTTCTGAGCACTGCCTTGAAACTGACCATGTAAACTGTTGTGTAAAGACTTTTAAAGCAAATTTTTTTATTAACAGGTACTTCAAAGTATTTCTAGATGGTACTTTGCAAATATCAGAAAATAATTTTGTTTTATTACAGGGTTGGCTAGTAGATCTTATCAACAAGTTTGGCACATTAAATGGATTTCAGATCTTGCATGATCGATTCATGAGTGGATCAGCATTGAATGTTCAGATCATTGCAGCTCTCATCAAGTAAGTTTCTTTCCTAAATAATGATTTAGGCATTTGCAAAAGTTGGACTCAGTATAAAAGACTATGTTAGCAGAAAATTTAGACATTTATTGAAGCACTTCTTTTCACTCCATCTCTTTAGCTGGTTGTGTCTACCTTCACCATTTCATGGTGCTTCTAAGTAGATATGAGTTTCTTTAATTAATTGTACCTTGTCATAATATTGCATGACTACTGATTATGACACTTTCCTTTTTTTCTTTGTTTTTAGGCCATTTGGACAATGTTTTGAATTTTTAACATTACATACAGTGAAGAAATACTTTCTTCCAATTATAGAAATGGTTCCACAGTTTTTAGAAAATTTAACAGATGATGAACTGAAAAAAGAAGCAAAGAATGAAGCCAAAAATGATGCTCTGTCAATGATAATCAAATCTCTAAAGAACTTAGCTTCAAGAGTTCCAGGACAGGAAGAAACTGTGAAAAATTTAGAAATATTTAGGTTAAAAATGATTCTTAGGTAAGATGCTACTCCTAATATAATAAGCCACTGGTGACATTTTTTTCCACACTTCTTACATTAAATTTTTCTCACAGGTTGTTACAAATTTCCTCTTTCAATGGTAAAATGAATGCACTAAATGAAGTTAACAAAGTAATATCCAGTGTGTCATACTACACTCATCGACATGGTAATCCTGAAGAGGAAGAGTGGCTCACAGCTGAAAGAATGGCAGTAAGTGCTCCTTTTCAGGGCAGTTCATTGCATGGATTTTGTTTCTCATTTGTACTTTAGAAGTAGCTCTGTATTGTGAATCTAGCACACGCTCTATTTTCATATACAGTGTTAGAAACATTAGGTATCATGTGGTGGTAATAAAGCACTTCAATAGTAGCCTTCCTGTGAAAAAATGCTGTATTTGTGTCAAAGCTGCTGTTGAGAATTACTTTTCAGAGGTGCTAAAAACATTGCTCAAAAATGGATCCTTGGATAGTGTAGGTTTTATAGAGAGTTTTAAAAAGCCCAGAGAAACCTACATAAAAAGTATTATTCATTTGAAACTTCAGTGCCACTGTAACAGTGCCACAGTAGAAATTTAATGGTCTTTTAAATAAGTATATAGTCGGAGTTTTGTTCTTCAGCTTCTTCTCTTTAGAGTTCTAACTGGCTACTTTGCTTCTCACATTCCAAAAGCTGGATGCTTTGATACAGAAAATTCTAGAAACCACATTTTTGTTTTAATCAATATATTTATATTTTGAATACTGTTGCTTGATTGTATGCATAGGGAAGTCTGAAAATGAGCAATTATAAAACTAAAATAAGAACTGTTTTCCTTTAATCTTTGTGAAATCTAGTTGTGTTAAGTGATTTTTACACTGTTCTGCCCCGTCTTTCTGACTGGCCACCTGTTGTGAGGTTTGTAATCTACCAAAGCACATCTGACAAAGAAGAACAACTGCAGTTTTGACTTTTTAAAGCAATAGAAGGAAATAGGTCTCTTCTTGACACGTTTCCTACAGTTTGCCATCTCATACAAGACCTGTACTTTTGACTGAAAATCTCTAGATTTCATTATTTCATGAGACCAGCTTGAATATTGTAAGTCTAATCAAGGACACTGTTGGAAATTACGATGCTGTGGATGTTTATTTTCTCTTTCAGTGCTCAGGGCACATCCTGCTTTGCTTCACTTGGAACAAAACAGTCTGAGCGTGTCAGTGACACCACTGAGAAAATTGCATCTCCTTAAATATGACTTGAATATTTGCCTCTGCTTCAATGGGAAACATTTCAAAAACCCTAAAAGTGGCAGTACTTATATAATCTTTTTTATATTTCAGTCCTTGCTTAAGTCCTTTTTATGGACTGTAGGTCTTCCAGTAGAGTTAGAAGTGTCTTAACTTGGTTTTAATACTTAATGACTGAATTGGAAGATAAAAATCTTGTTTTGTGAATAGAAGAGTTAACTCTTCTTTACATTGGCTTCTTACGTTTGAAATTGTTTGAGCATTATTATGCTCTAAGTTCATGATCTTAATATGCCTGAAAAAGAATCCCCCTAAGGTAACACAATGAAGAGGATTCCAATAGTAATCCAGTAATACACTGGATTATTTTAAATGGTGTTTTTTTTTTTGAGAGAGAGGAAATTAAAGATAAAAGTCTTCCTGTTGTGCTGCATCTTTTTAAATCTGTAACAGGTTGGATTTTTGTTTTGTAGTTAAATATCAACAGTGGCACCTGAATAATTTGAGGTGGCATTACTTTCTTCTTGTATTCAGGAATGGATCCAGCAGAACAACATTTTATCAATTGTATTAAGAGATAGTCTTCATCAACCTCAATATGTAGAAAAACTTGAGAAAATTCTCCGGTTTGTCATCAAAGAGAAAGCTCTCACTTTGCAGGATCTTGACAACATTTGGGCTGCACAGGTAAATAATTTAACTGCTTGTCTGCTGCTGCACAGGAAGCATCTCCTTGTGTGTCGTGTTGAGAAGGGAGCCTGGGCTGCTTCTGTTCTGTATTAGACAAAGCTAAAGAAAGAATTGAGATGAAAGGGTGTTTGGTTTTGGGTCTTGGAGCTTAAAATTGTCATCTCAGATGTCTCCAGTGGAAGGGGTCAGCTACACATGTCTGTAAAACCTGAGGGAATAGTTCAGAACATGGTGCAGAGATGGTCTTTTTTAAGTATTAAGGAACCTTCAGCACTGGGCAAAGACATGATACATGATAGCTTAGTATTTTAAAATGCATGAAGAAATATCTTTTACTAGTCTCTGAGTTCCACACAGTTGTGTTTTTCCTGTACAGAGTGTGATTAGTAAAGCTTATAATAATGAAGTTCTAGAAGTTGTTTAACTGCAAGTTCTTTTCTTTTTGTTGCAGTAATTATTTTTGAAAAATTACAAGTTCTGAAATGTTTAATTTTTTACTTACATGACTGGGGAGGCTGGACTTCCTTAGCTGTGGGCTGCATGAGTTTAACACACAGACTAGGCAGCTAGAGAGACAAAGTCATTGAGAAATACTGAGTATAGAGAAAATTAAAAAGAATAGGATAGAAACATAAATAATGGGTAGTGAAAATCTGAGTGTTCAAATAAATCCTCAGGCCAGTCTTTCAAGTGTGGGAAGGCTAACTCTGGTTTCCAAGACATGGAGGGAGGGCTGTACTGGTTCGGGCAGGGACAGAGTTAAATTTCACCATAGTAGCTTCTGTAGTAGCTATATTATCTCAGCTCTGAGTTTTCTCACTTTCACCCTCCTGACTCTTTCCCTCATGGCACTGTGAGGTGGAGAGTTGAGTGAGCAGCTCTGTGGTGCTCAGTTGCCAGCTGGGTTATACCGTGACAAGGCCTAATACCAGTTTGGTTATTTTGGTTACACAGTTTACATGTGTTCATGCTGTTCTGAGACTGTAACAGTTTGGCTTAAGTGGATTTGTTTTCAGGTTAAATTTAAAACACTTGGAATTGCAGGTGATGTAGGGAAAATCGCTGGTGTTGCAAGTAACTTCATCCTGACTAGGCTTCAGTTCCAGCATGGCAGTAACTGCACAGGCTGAAACTCAGTACAGTCTTTTCTTATTATCCCAAAGTCCTGCTAAGAAAATTTCCTCATGTAGCAGAGCAATACAGGTTACTTGAATTAAGGTCTGAGATCATGCTGTTAGTTTTCACCTTGTGGTCTGTAGATCTTGGCGGGGGGAGAAAAACCAAACAAAACTTTGAGAGGTTAGTTTGCTGTTAGTAGGCCTCTCTTACATGTTTTAGAGCCTTTCTTTTAATAAGACAAGAAAAAATCTGAAATTTGGAAAAAAAAAAAGTCTTCCAAGCAATTACCTTACTCCTAGTGCTTGGGAATAGGACATGTGGATAAGCTAGTGTAAGTCAAACTTTCTACCCTTCCAGAAAAATGTGAATACATGGTGCAAGCCTTAAGAAATGGGGATAGTCCACCCTAACAGTTGAAAAAAAAATTAGGAATAAATAGGAGTAATTTCAGAAGAAATGTCCCATGCCCTTAAATACCAAGCTTGCTCTGCTCATTTGTTATGCTTTTAAGTAAGTGGCTGCTGCAGTGCTCTGGCTGTAATTTTGCTTCTTTTTGTGTGAAAGTTCCTCTTATTCAGGTAGATGGTTTCACTGTGGCTTTAGCCATGGGGTTATAATGGACTAAAAATTAAGAATACTAAAATCTGCTAATACAGAATGATTTTCATCAACTTCACTTCTCTCTGTGTATAGTAGTTTTTAGAAGTTCTTATTAAATGACTGCTCCTGAGAGCAGCTGGGGCATGAAATTCAGTAGTGAGGAGTTGATTTACTGTGTAGCTTTATATAACAGGCTATTTTAGCTCAGCCTCAGTGCAGCAGTGGGGAGGTTTTGCTTTCAGGCTCAAGCACTTGTGTTGCTGCCTGCATTAAGAGGGTGAGCATGCACCTGAGACTCTTATTATTACTAAAAGTAATGCAATTATGCTGGTTTTTGCCTTTCAAAGGCAACCTAAGCTTTCATTTTATTTAAGTGTTCTCATGTCTTACAAAGGCAGTGCTCACAATATAGGAGTGTATTTCATTAAAGGAATAATGTTGGAAGTTTCTAAATGCAAGCATTATGTTGCAGCCTCTGGAGCTGTAGGGAAAGATCCATCTGTACAAAATACAGAATGGCAGAGGTTGAGGTCCCATGACTGGAATGTTTAACTGGAACTTCACAGGCATTTTCCTGTTCCTTGCAGCAATCTGGCAGGTCACACACCAGGTTCCTTACCTCCTCCCACTGTCTGGTCCTGCTTCCCCAGACCCTTCAGTGCTTAACAGCTTCCCTGTATCTGTTAAAAACCTCCCAAATCAGCATTGTTACCTGCCTTATTCTTGCTCTTGCTCCCCAAGGAGCTGCCCATATTTCTCCTTTCATTTGTTGTATTATAGATGCTATTTCTGCCCTGCATGCTCTCAGTTTTTCTTTCTATCCAGGAAATGGTCTGCTAAGAGGAAAAAAAATACTCTATGTTTTCCAAAGTCAAGTGGAGTGATGGGTTTAGTAACTTCTCCTCTTGTAATTTGACTCAGTGTGTGAAAACAAACATTACTACTTAACATGACTTTCTTAAAACAAAAATTTATGGCACCTTATAAAGAATTTAAAGCACAGCATGTAACAAAGCTGTTAGCCTGGTTTTGGGTTTTAGTTTTGGTTTTAAATTACTGATGGAAGTTTTTGTAGGAATTGAATTTCAAAAGTGCTTATGCATGTATTTTTAATAGTGTACAAGATTAATTACATCAGAATGTGTATTCTAGGTATTAGAATATTTGATTTGCATTTTTTATTTCTTGCTTCCAGGAAAATTTTCTATATTAAATTGGCTATTGATTCTCATAGTCCAGATCTGTTGGTTTTGAGTGCAGATGTAAAGTAGGATGTGTTTTCCAGCCTGGTTAGAAAATTCTCTTCATGCTCAGAGTTAAATGGAGCTAGCTTTTTTCCCCCTCATTGTCTTCCTCATTAAATGTCAAAATTGTGATGTACATCAGACTCTCAGTTAAAACTTTGTCCAGTATAAAACTCAGCATCTTGTCCTTAGTTGTTTCACTGCTGCATTTGTAAGTTTAAAAGCTGCTGGACTTCAAAACATTGTCTGGTAACAAGCTGTTTGTAATAGAAGGCTTTAGTTATTTGTGAATCCACTAACACAAAGGAGGTGCTTCAGTCTGAGAAACTGGCAAAATACTGAAAATTGGTTGACACCTTAACACACCTCAGTGAAATTCAGAAGTAATTCTGAGTAATTTCTTATTTAAAAAAACTCAAACCATAGAAGCCCACAAAAACCGACATTAAAATACCAGTTTGTAAGATAAAAATACCCTTTTAGATTTTATTTTCCTCTGTCCCAGCTTAATTTTCTAGCAGGAACAAAAAAAATAAATATTTTGATGCTGCAGTATTTATGGTCTAAATAAATATTTGTGTGCACACACACAAAGCACACTTAAATACTTACACTTAAAAGGAAAATCTAAATATTGTGAATTCCAAGTGAAATATTCAGTTTGCTGTGCTGCTCCCACAGCATCAGCTTTCCTTGCTGGCCCCCTCTAATAGCCTTCCTTATAAAAATTATGTGGGATGTCTTGCTGCTTGATTTAATATGAATTGTTGATGGATTCTTTTTTCTTTTTTTTTTTTCCTGACAGGCAGGAAAACATGAAGCCATTGTAAAAAATGTACATGATCTCCTTGCAAAATTAGCTTGGGATTTCTCTCCTGAACAGCTTGATCACCTGTTTGATTGTTTTAAGGTAAGTTTGTGTTTTGACTGTATTCAGGAAATGAGTTGTGAGGGTATATGTAAATCTGTGGCTTTTTTGGTGCCTTTCTTTCTACTTCTTTTAGATTTGCTCAGTTTCTGTGTGTTAAAAGACTTCTTAATGTGTAGCAACAGTCTGTAATATTTAATTCTAGAAAGGCTATTCTTTAATGGGCACTCCTTGTGAGATTTTCTATTTACTTCCTGTCTAAAACAAAGGCTGCTTATTTTTGTTTAGTAGTCAGTTTTGTTTTCTGGTTTGAACATTTCAGGATAATGCAGGTCTGTAAAGCCTATAGTATTGAAGCTACATTTAGCAATCCTAGGAGTATAGAATTTTCCAAATAAAGTAAGTTCTTTATCTTGGATACCTTTTTGCATTTGTTCCAAATTAAGACGTGTTAGTGCTTTAGTAAATTATGTTTTTCTCCTGGCATTAGAGTAAGTTTTGTCAGGTTTACTGAGCAGTGCTACTTTTGATCTTTCAAGTAGAGGAGATCAAGGACTTCCGTTCCCTGCTCCCTCAACTTCCTCTTTATCATGTAATAGCTTTTCTCTGTTTAGCTTACATACAAAACGAAACAGTCTCAGGAAGATAAAGTTAAATGTTTATAAACACGTAGTGATTTGTTTGAAATGACAAAACAACTTGTTTCTGAAAGTTTATGTTATTCACTGGCTTTCATAACATTTAACATTTGTAGCTTCCAGTAGTGGTGCTCTGCAGCTTGTTTTACTGTTTCACTTTCAGGACATGATCTGCTGTACTAGAGAATGCAAGTCAGCTTTGTAGAGTCTGTTTTCTCTTTTTAGATAAGTGCATTATACTCATATTTTGGCTCACATGCAATTTGTGCTTTGTTTAGTGTGGTCCTGTAGTTTGGTGAATGTGGGTCAACTGTTGTGTAGTTCAGATACTTAACCCAGAGCTCAGAAATTCTGTGTGTAAACTGTTGTGTTTGACCTTGAGGGAGGGATATGAAGTGATGGTACATTGAGAACTTACCCAGGAAAAGGTTCATTTAATGCAGGGGCTATGTGTGTCAGTCAGATTCAGAGGCACGAGTGATACTAAAGTTTTACTTATGTAGTGATTATAAATTATTTAAGAAATCTTTTAATTGTAGGCACAGCAATTTTGTGAAAGTATTTGGATGAAACAGCTGAGTCCACTCTGATTGTTTTTTAAATTGTCAATGGCAATGTTAACTTTTACAAGCACATTTAAATTGCCATCTTATTTTAAGCTTCAGTTTGAATATGCTGTAGTTGTTAAATACAGCACTGAAGAGAAGAGCTCTTCAGTTGTGTAGCTTATGTATTGCTAATTTCCTATTTATTATTAATGACAGGGATTAATGAGAAAGTTCTTTATGTAGTTGCATCACTTTATTGTTGCATCATTCGTTAACAGTGTAGGTTGTGTGTGGAATTTTTAAAGAAAGACTTTTAAAATATTTTTTTAAAAATACTGTCATAGGCAAGTTGGACAAATGCAAGCAAGAAACAGCGTGAGAAACTGCTGGAGTTAATTCGTCGCCTTGCAGAGGATGACAAGGATGGTGTGATGGCGCACAAAGTGCTGAACCTTTTGTGGAATTTGGCCCACAGTGATGATGTGCCAGTTGATATCATGGACCAGGCTCTTAGTGCCCATATAAAAATCTTAGATTACAGCTGTTCACAGGTGAGTAATCCAGTATGAAATCAGTCTCTGAGTTTCCCTCCATTCCCCACAAGAAATTCAAGGTATTTGGTAATTTAACAGAAGTGTTACTTACATAAATTTCTATGGTTCTGCCAACTTCCTAGTACTTCTAAAATGTTACAGGACATATTTTAATCAACACCATCATTGGTGCTTTAATGGGAGAGAGTGCAGTGCATCAGTTTGCCTGTCTTGTTGCAGCTGGTGACACACTGGGAGAACTGGGAGAGAACCCTACCAAAATAAATAGGGAGAAAGGAATAGCAGCCCTCTCCCCCCTTTTGCTTTTTCCTAAACTTCATGCTGATTTATTTCAGTGAGGTTTTTTTTTGGACCAGTAAGACCATATCTATCTTGTGAAACATTGCAAAGGACCTAGCAAGATCCTTTTCATATTATTATGTACTCTCCTTCCCCACCCAGACTTCTGTGGAAGTCTGTCAGAGTAGTAATTAATTATGGTTTGAAATGAATCCATTATCTGTCTTGTTAAGAAACAGTTTCTCATTGTTTCTTGATATTTTACGACAGTGAGTAGAAATAAATGAAAGAAAAGAGAGCAAATTATGTAAGCACTTGTTAAATAAGTACTGAGTGCTTGAGTAAGGGAGTTTGTAACACACTGGCAGCTTCTGTAGTGCTGCTCAAATACTTCTGTTGTGCTTTTATGCTTCAGAACTTAGGTGATCCGTTATTTGTTTGACTTTGTGTGTTCTATCTTGGAAACAAAGAAAGGGAATTAGGATAGTTCTGCAATACTCTCAATTTTGATTGTAAACTGCTGTTCTTCAAGGATCGAGATACACAAAAGATCCAGTGGATAGATCGTTTTATAGAAGAACTTCGCACAAATGACAAATGGGTCATTCCTGCACTGAAACAAATTAGAGAAATTTGCAGTTTGTTTGGTGAAGCACCACAGAACTTGAGGTAAGAATGGGATTCAGATAGAATTTTATCTGTTAAAAGTTGGATGGATTGGAACTTAATATTGTTTTTGCAAGAGGTTGGGAAAGTCTATGTAAAACCATAACCTGTGTTGGAAGATGGTCTTGAGTTTGTTCTAGTGTGTATAAATAGGGTCTAAAAATACACCTACGTTTGATAAGAGAGCCTTAACTGCTTCTTCATACATGTTTTTAATAATTTTTATGGTAATCTAGTGGAAAATCTGGATTTCTTTTTCAGTTATTCATGGACTTTCCTGCCTAACAATGGAATTAGCTTATGAAGCATAAATATATTTTACATGCCTTTATGGGTGTATGCACACACATACATACGCAAACATAGCCACCCATTCTTGTTCTTTGATGAAAAATTCTTGCAGTTCATCTAGTTCATATGCTTAAAATCAAAAGTAACTTTGTGGTGTGTGAGAAATTCTCTACTGATTTTCTCTCCTGAATGGAATAATTAGAAATGTGTGGCATTTGTTTTATTGGGGTAAGGGGTTTTGTTTCTTTTTTTTTTTTTTCTTTTGGTGGGGGAGTTCATTTGATGTTTATTTCTGAAAGGAAGAAATAATGAGAAGCCATTATCAGTTTGGACTTGTTAAAGTATACATAATTATTATAATTATTTTAAATATCTTCTTAGTAAGAAAGACTGAGCCCCTAAGAGTATTCATATCCATGTCAGAATTTTTACAAACTCCTGAAAAATATTGCTGGCTTATCAGTGTTGCAAAATTGCTTTGTTTTAATTCTTGTAAGCTGATAAAGTATTCAAATCAATGTTGCTATTACAGTCAGCTCACAAGAAGGATCAAATCAGGGAAAGTTGAGGAAAATAAGCCACAGTTTGCACAACACTATCTTCTTAGTGATACCATTTTTGGGAGCTGTGATAATCTTGCATTCCTGGCTTTTGGAGTTTGCTTTATTCATTTAATTTGCAACATACTTCTCAAATTTTCAGTGTGTTTGAATTCCTTACCGTTTTACATTAGTGATTGTTTGAGGTTTATCCAAGAAGGTCACAAAGTTAGCTGCTAATTTGCAGAAAAGTCTTGGAATCTTGAACCTTTTTCATGCTGTGAGATCCAGGCAAACCAAGCTACCTGGTTATTTAAGCTGGATGCTTTTAGTAGTGCCTCAACAAAGATGATTTGCTTTAAGTAATTAGTGAAGCACTTGGTTCTGCTCTGAAATTGTCTTGGGAGGAACCGAACTTCTTTTGATTGTGGAAGTGTAGGTTTTCTGTATGGTCTGTGTACAGTTAAATGGTTTGAATATCTCTCCTCTTTTTTTTAATCTGACCATATCTTCCTCAGGTTTCAGGGCAGTCTGCATTGCAGTATGTAATAGCATCTTATTTTTATGCAGAATTTGAAAACAAATATGGCAGGAAAGTGAATTTGGAATTGAAAGTTTTAATCAAGGAACTTAAAAAGCCTTTGTTAGCAAGATACTGTTGAAGGAGTTGTTTTAGTCAGGTGGTTTTACTGCCCAGGTGACTGGGAAATTTGCTGAGTGAAAACATAATTTTGAAATAATCAGTGACTTTCCAGTCCTCTGAATTTTCTCATAACTCTTAATATTGATACAGTTTGGAAACTGTAATGCATGCATACAATACCTCTTCCTATCAGCTTATCTTACCTGACGTAAAACTTTAACATCATTCTAGAATTTGTAGTGAAAATAGGTCCAAACAGGTGTTTCTGTCAACTGCCTCAAAAACATGTCACAGAGCACACATTCTTTATGCTACTCTTTTGAAGTGGGTTAGCTGACTGGCACTAGCAATGAAAAGTTCAGTCCAGATCAGCAAGTGCTGCTGATTCTTGGCAAAAATCTGTATAAATTATCTTATGCCATTGGCGCTGTAGAAATTCTTTTGAGGAGAAGGTTTTAATTGTTGCTAGTTATTCATGCAGCTGAACAAAGTGATGAATTGGTTATACAATTGCTGTGGCAAAATTTAGCTCCCTGACCACAAAGAAATGCTCCATGTGTCAGGAAGTTCAGCTTAACCAGAATTGCAACAGAAAATAATATTTATTTAAGTACAAGGACTCTTATGGGTGCAAAGGTGCTTATTAGTACTTGAGAATAGTTACCTTTATTACTCAACATATTGACCTTTAGTTTACAGATAGTCATCATAATTCTCTCTGCATTGGATGGTAGAGCCTCCTGTAGACCAATATCAAATGCTTAAGTTTGAACTCTGTCTACCTGAGCAGTAGAAGACAAGTCTCTTAAATTACTTGCCCAGGAGAATTAACTGAACACTGAGAGCTCAGAGGTTTCATCGTGCTTTAAGGCAACAATGATGCTTTGAGTCACTTTAGCCAAAGCAGTAGAATTTGTGTGGATCGATCTCTGCAATTTGGATTTTCCATCCAAACAATCTGCACTCTTTTGGTGGTACATAGCATTTGTTCAGTTAGCACAGCTGAAAGCTGAGTTACATATGTAGTATTATATTGGGTGAGTTATATGTGCAGATAAATAAAATGCTGTTTATTCATTTTATACATTAACTTTTGGTATCCATTTAGTATAAACATAGTGAAAATATGAGTTTTGCTGTTAACTTCAGTTTTTCAAGCTCCTCAGTTATTGCACATTAATGTGTCTAGTAACTAATGTGTGATAATATTAAAGGTTAAATGATTGTTTTCCCAGTGGCAACATCATATTAGTCTAACCTTGGATGGTTTTTGGTTCTGTTAGTTCCTTTACTTGTTTGATCATATGTATGTCCCAAATAATCAGGGTTCTTACTTACTGTTATACCCCTTGTGAATGCAGTTCTCTGTCTAGAGGTAACATCTTGGGTAACCACTGAAAAAGACATCCAGTCTTTTGCTGGATTTGATGATGCTTTATTCTGAGTAAGGAGGTCTATGGAGATGGAATGAAACAGGATTAGAAAGTTTCTTAAAGTAAAAACAGAGACTGTTCTGAGTATATGAAGGCCTGTATGCTTTCTTTTTTTGTGCTTCCATCAATTTTGTTTTCTCTCCAACAGATGTCTGGGTATTTGGGTGTTTTAACACAATTTGCGTTTGAAGTGCCCTTTTCAAACTATTTTAGAAAATTCTGCGTGTTATGAAATTTAATCATCTGAAAACCACAGTGCTTAGCAGACCAAATTCTGTTGGTTCCAGATAACAAAATCATTGGCAGGGTGTTGATGGCTTCTGTCTTTTAAACCCAGATGGACAGTCATCTTAGTCCAGTGAATCAATTTATCTGTTGCTGTTACATCTACAGTGAAATGTGGTTATCAGCTGCAAAGATCTGTGTCAGCTGATGCTGGAACTGGGGTTCTCTAAAGGTGTGGCAGTACAGTAGAGTGTTGTAGGCATGCAGTATGGACACCCTCTTTCCCAGGAAGGATGAGAGTTCCCACCTGTAATCCACTCTGCTGATTCTAAAGTCTCCTTGTTTGAGTGTTGAAAGAAAGGAGATGAATTTTGAAATCACATCTTTCTTTCTTTAGGGCAGGCTGTGGGATCAGCTGAGTGGCAGTGAGGAATGCTGCTCATACCTCTGACACCCACTTGTTTACTTTTTTTTTTCCTCTCTTTCCCGTGGAAGAACAATACTGGTTTATGCAGTCAGGATCAGTGCTCTGATCCACAGCTACAGCAGTTGAGACATTTTGAGAGTATTTTGCAGAGGTGATGAGTCCCCAGGCTCTAGAATTTTACAGTGTTCATTGCATGTGGGTCTTGGACACAAGCTCTGTACTTTCTTTTGCAGTTTGCTTTTGTCATCTGAATATTTCTATTGTTGTTTAAGAGAAGCATTTTTGGTCAGGTCTTGATAATACACTTAACTTAGAATCTAATTATTTGTTTGGGGTATTTCCTTTCTTGAACTTTTCTGAGGGTTTTTAGGTTGTATACTCTGTGTAACAGCTTTTTTTGCTTGTACCAATATTTCTTCACATAGTTATTGTTAGAAGAAAAATCAATACTGTTTTTAGGTTCTTTAGGTATTGAAATAATTAGTGTGATTATTGGGTGTCAGAATCCAAGAAGCAGGGAAATCTCAGGACATTGGACCTGCAAGCCAGAACTTAGAATTAAACACAGGGTTTGATCTAAGGCCTGGGAGAAGCTTCCAAGCTTAGGTGCTAGAAGCAAAAAAGCAGATTTAGAGCTTAGAGCAGAAACATATTAAGTAGAGAAAAGTTCAGGTATAGGGTTTAAGATACAGAGAGAATAGAAGTAAATACAAAGGTAACAAGAAGTCTGTAGGATGGATTTGTGTAGCAGAACAAGATTGGCTAGTGAAATTTCTTAGTATTGATCTGATAATGTAAACATCCAAGTTGTCAGTATTTTATTGGCTAATAAATCTTTAAAAGACAGTGTTAGCTAGAAGCCCCTTGACTTCTAACCATGCTTTCAACACCTGTAAGAAACCTCACACTTTCTGCTCCATGTAGAAGACAAAATAAACTTCACTTTTAAAAATCCCGTCTCTTATCTCAGTGAGAGAATTTCCCTGAGAAACAGATAAAAATAGACACAAACCCCCACAATTGGGGGTAGTGTATTTTGACTATGGTATTGAAGTTTACTTGGTGTTTTAATGTTGGATTAGAAAAGAATATCTGATGGCTGTGGGAGAAAACAGGGTTGCACATATTGTAGTTATATTGTAGTTGAGGGTCTCCACTGTGTGTTTTGGGCAGGTGTTTATTTATCTCCTGTCTTGCTGCAGATACTCTCCCTCCAGCACACTGAGCTGCTGACATTGCTTTGATTTTTTTCCATACATGTTGTAACTATATAATCCTCCTAAAGTAGCTGCTTTAGTAACTGGTAAGAACTGTTGATAGAGAAGATAGAAAAATATTGTCAGAAACTTAATCTGTGTTCTGTTCGAGATGTTGTAGGAAAACTTGGATCTTGCATTAAAGATGTGACTCTTAAATTGATTTCTGAACTATTTGGTGCAAAGCTTCTTTCTTTTCCTCTAACAGTTGTATTTTAATTTCAGTCAAACTCAGCGAAGTCCCCACGTGTTTTACCGACATGACTTAATCAATCAACTTCAGCACAATCACGCCCTCGTTACACTGGTTGCAGAAAACCTCTCTGCCTATATGGAAAGCATGAGGCAGTATGCTAAAGGTGAGTTTACATCAGACTTGCTTCATGGAGTATAGGAGAACTCCACTTGAAAATGGAGTTAAAGGAAAATTCCCATAATAACTATTAAGTTCATTTGTTTAATTTTCAAGCATCTGTGCGGTTAATAGCCTTTGTGGTGACTGATTGGATAAGAAAAGCTTAAAATACTGATTCTTTTTTATAGTTGAAAGCGAGTGTTTTGCAGCATAATATGAGAAGGTGGCAGCCATTGTTTATCTGTGGATTGATGAAAATCATCTTGCCCTTCTTTAGGCTAGGATAGTTACTTCTGTGGAAGGTTCTAGTAGTAAAACTTCTAGCTTTGAATTTTGAAGGCTTCTTTCAGAATTTTTTAAAATCACCTCAGTTTGCAGCCAATATTTGGAATTTGTCAGGGAGAAGGACTTCAAACCACAGGGATACCATTTCTTTTTCCTGTGTAACTTCTGTTCAGGCTCTCTCATAGTGTTTGTTACTAGCAGCACTTGGGCAGCAGATTGTGTTAGTATTTTTGTATTTTAGGTTAAGTCCAGCTCTTTGCTGATGAATTTACTTTTGGAATTCATGTGTTTTGGAGTATTAAATATATACATATAAATAGATATATGTATATATGTGTGTATATATATATATTTATATATATGTATGTATTTTATGTAAGAGATACCCAAAATACATACTTGAGGACTTGTGTAAATAGTGGTGCTCTGTGCAGATGGTCACTTCAGTGAGGTGTAGGCCAGTGAGAGTAACATTCAGTTAAATCTACATTCTGCAGCTGTATTTCTCTATTCAGAAATGCATGGGGAGGGTTTTCTCG
>VXBU01007382.1:83665-145985 GCA_013400315.1 Bombycilla garrulus | reverse complement strand
CTAAATAATACTAAATTATTTGGTCTGTTCTTATTACTAGTGTGGGAACTATTTTTATCTTATTTTTTAATTCTTAAGCCAAAAGGTAATTTTTGAAAATATTGTTTACCTGTCAGATTGTTGAGGGCAGAAGAATTAAGTTGATGTCTTGCATGGTTCTTCTCCTTTCCCAAAAACCCACATTGCCCTGCCCCTCCCCAACTATAGTGACTCAGTTAAGCAGTAATACAGACATCTTCAANATTTGTGTAGCAGAACAAGATTGGCTAGTGAAATTTCTTAGTATTGATCTGATAATGTAAACATCCAAGTTGTCAGTATTTTATTGGCTAATAAATCTTTAAAAGACAGTGTTAGCTAGAAGCCCCTTGACTTCTAACCATGCTTTCAACACCTGTAAGAAACCTCACACTTTCTGCTCCATGTAGAAGACAAAATAAACTTCACTTTTAAAAATCCCGTCTCTTATCTCAGTGAGAGAATTTCCCTGAGAAACAGATAAAAATAGACACAAACCCCCACAATTGGGGGTAGTGTATTTTGACTATGGTATTGAAGTTTACTTGGTGTTTTAATGTTGGATTAGAAAAGAATATCTGATGGCTGTGGGAGAAAACAGGGTTGCACATATTGTAGTTATATTGTAGTTGAGGGTCTCCACTGTGTGTTTTGGGCAGGTGTTTATTTATCTCCTGTCTTGCTGCAGATACTCTCCCTCCAGCACACTGAGCTGCTGACATTGCTTTGATTTTTTTCCATACATGTTGTAACTATATAATCCTCCTAAAGTAGCTGCTTTAGTAACTGGTAAGAACTGTTGATAGAGAAGATAGAAAAATATTGTCAGAAACTTAATCTGTGTTCTGTTCGAGATGTTGTAGGAAAACTTGGATCTTGCATTAAAGATGTGACTCTTAAATTGATTTCTGAACTATTTGGTGCAAAGCTTCTTTCTTTTCCTCTAACAGTTGTATTTTAATTTCAGTCAAACTCAGCGAAGTCCCCACGTGTTTTACCGACATGACTTAATCAATCAACTTCAGCACAATCACGCCCTCGTTACACTGGTTGCAGAAAACCTCTCTGCCTATATGGAAAGCATGAGGCAGTATGCTAAAGGTGAGTTTACATCAGACTTGCTTCATGGAGTATAGGAGAACTCCACTTGAAAATGGAGTTAAAGGAAAATTCCCATAATAACTATTAAGTTCATTTGTTTAATTTTCAAGCATCTGTGCGGTTAATAGCCTTTGTGGTGACTGATTGGGTAAGAAAAGCGTAAAATACTGATTCTTTTTTATAGTTGAAAGCGAGTGTTTTGCAGCATAATATGAGAAGGTGGCAGCCATTGTTTATCTGTGGATTGATGAAAATCATCTTGCCCTTCTTTAGGCTAGGATAGTTACTTCTGTGGAAGGTTCTAGTAGTAAAACTTCTAGCTTTGAATTTTGAAGGCTTCTTTCAGAATTTTTTAAAATCACCTCAGTTTGCAGCCAATATTTGGAATTTGTCAGGGAGAAGGACTTCAAACCACAGGGATACCATTTCTTTTTCCTGTGTAACTTCTGTTCAGGCTCTCTCATAGTGTTTGTTACTAGCAGCACTTGGGCAGCAGATTGTGTTAGTATTTTTGTATTTTAGGTTAAGTCCAGCTCTTTGCTGATGAATTTACTTTTGGAATTCATGTGTTTTGGAGTATTAAATATATACATATAAATNAAGGTTTAGATTTAATCTAATTAGAAAGCAATTAAATTGCTCTTTCTTGAGATGAAGCTGCTGCAGAACTTCTCATTTGTATCAGACTATAAAAACAGGTGAATAACAGTGTGGGGGTTTTTATTACGTGCTTAATAATTACATTGTTAAGAGCATTCAGGAAGTCTCCCACTTGTTCCAGATACTGTGCTCAGACTGTAATCCACAGTTCCTGTGCAAAAACTCTTTAATTTTCAGTTTTATATTCTAAATAGAGCAGAACATGGAGTACTATGAAGTTTGTCTTCCATGCCTTCATGGAGTGGGAGAAAAATATGCCAGGGGGCATATAAATGAAAGGGAATAAATGAAAGGGGAAGGAAGAAGATTATGTGTGTGAAGAGAGAAAGAACTGGAAGCTGTAGAACTAAACTTGGCTGGAGAAGGTGAATGAGGCAGAGGGGAAAAATTCAAGGCAAAGATCCAAACAGCACAGGTCAAATGTCATAGAAATAAAAAATCCAATTGTAAACAGATATTCTTGGCAGTTAACACTGCAATTACTATGTAATTTGGATATTTTAAAATTAATTTTGATTCTGCCATATGTTTGTTCTCCTTGAAGCCTTCTCTAGTTGTGTTTGGTGATGGAGAGCAGTGTTCCTGTTCTTCTGTAATTCACTAATGTGTAGTGTTTTCTGGGATACTCCCCTTTTCTATGTTCACCTTTATAAGGTTAACGAGAAGGCTAATCCATGCTTCTGCTGATTTTTTTTCCTTCTCTGTGATTTTCCCTTCTCTTGAACTCATCTTTCCTTCAGCTTTGCAAAGTCCTCCATGAGATGAGACAACTGCTCTTGGATTTTGTAGTCCTGAAGGAGGTCACAGTTTCATTTTTTCAAGGATTAATAAAAGATCTTTTGAAAATTTTAAGATTGCCAGTCAATTCTCATTTGTTTGTTTTTCTGCAGTAATAAAAAATTAAAAGTGTTAATGAGATGGATTTGTAGAAACTGTATCATATGATCTTCTGTGTGTGTTTATAATTAATTATACTTAAATTTTCAACCAGTTGTTTTCTGCTCCAGTATGTAAGAGGGATTTTTAAGGAGATCACACTTTGACTTGCTGTGGCATGTACAGAGTAGAAAATAAATCTAGGAGATGTAGAAAGAATGTGATATAGAAAATATTTAGGAAAGTGGTTTTTTTTTGTTTTTGTAGTTCAGAGTTCTTCAGAATTCTGAAGTACATCCACACTGCCTTTGTGCAGCTGACTGGTTTTGAGTTCTCCTGTCATTGCCACTATTGATGTTGTGTCTGTGAATTAAACTCTAGTCAGGAAGAAAAAGCCCAGGTAGTCCTCATAGTGAAAATAAATGAACAGCACCACCTCCCCCTCAACAAATCAAAATCAAGCAAAAAGCCCACCCCCAACACCCAACAATTCAAGTAATCAATTTCAATTTCTCTGCAATATGCTTATCTACCCTGACATTTTTTTCCTGATGGAGACACAGCATATTTTACTGGTTTTCTACTTCTAACTCTTAAATAATTTTTGTTCACATACTTTTATATTATTTCTTCAGATTTTTTTTACGTTTCTCCTTTTGCTAATTGCTCATTTATGATCATTTCATGAGGGCTATGATTTAATTTTTAATGAGTTCTGATGAACATAGTCTCTTCAGTTTTGCATATATTAGTTAACTACTGGTCTTCTGTTTCCCCTGTCACTCAGTATTAAGGCAGTGTACTTTTTGCACTTGGACATAGAGAGGAGTATTTATGACAATTATTTTTCTCTTTATTTTGAAACATTGGTGTACTTCTTTTACCCCCCTGCCTGATGTAATAGGAGATACTGATTTTCAGCTCTAAAGATAAATTTTAGTATTAGTCTTGATGTTGTCATGAGATAATCTACCATGGGTGAGTCACCTTAGTCAAAGGCAATCTCTACACCTTTGCAAGTAAGAAATATAGTATTAATTAGTTTATAATGGAGNGGAGCTGCCATAATGAATATGTGTCATGATGAAATACTGCTAGTACTGATGAAGGTAATGCAAGTGCAGGTCTAGATTGTATCTCTTTAATTAAAAAAAAAAAATCTAAACAGCCAACCTCCAAACAAAACCACACCAAAACCACGTTCCTATGAACAAAATTGCTGTTTGTTAAGAAAATATTATGCTGAACTTTGACAAAATGCGGGTAAAAGTTTGACTTTATGCCTTACTTTCAAAAGACTTCTTCCATTTCAACCTTGTCAGTATTGCAGGCATTTGGGGTTTATGTTTGGAAACTTGCAGTAAATAAAGTTGTCTTATACTTTCTTCCCCTAAGTGATGTTGTGTGCATAGCTGCTTATAAAGGTGGTAAAGAAATGGAGTCATTATTTCCTCTGGAGAAGGAAAAGCCTAAAAAATACAAAAATGAAATTTTGGACAAGATGCTGTGTAACAAAACTAAAGCACTGGATAATTGAGTTACATGCTTAGTATACTTCTATTTTCAATTTCAGCTGACTCTGACTAGTTCAAAATAAGAAAAATTTACTTGAATATGTGGAGTGCAAGTTCTTAATTGTTCTTTAGCACTTCCATCGTACTTAACAATGAGCACATGTATCTGCACATAATTGTTGGTTTGATTATAGACCTCAGTAGTCTTTGTCCATGCTCAGCTTAGGAAGAAGAATTAACTGGTAGCTAACTGCTGAAACCTATTTTCATACTGGGTTTGGATTATATTCAGAGTAACAAGTCTTCAAACACATCCTGTCTTCTGGAGTCAGCATCACTTTTCTGGATGTGTTGTCTAATGAAAGGTTTTATTTGCAGAGCATGGTGAATATGATCCCCAAACTGTGAGACCAGGCAGCCGATACAGTCACGTGCAGGAAGTGCAGGAGAGACTCAACTTCTTACGGTGAGTTTGAACTTAAACATTTGTTCAAGAATTAAGAATATTTTGATTGCTTTTTAAAGAATACCCTTTGAATTTCTTTCTCTTCTGTAGTTTTAATTTGTTTTGTTATTTTCTTTCAAAAGTTTCATGCAAAAATGCACTGAATGGGTTTGGTTTGGTTTGGTTTGTAGTTTTTTTTTTAATCTGGAGAGCTTCTATGCTACTGTTGGACTATTCAAATAAAGTTTATTAGGCTCTTTGGAATCCAAGGCTCTTATTCTGCACTAAGATTTGTATTTTTTTTCTTGTCTGTGTGCAGAACCTTACTGACCTGAATAAAGTGTGTGGTGGATACAGTTATATTCCTGTTGGGGCAACGTAGTTTAAAATTTAAAATATTCCAAGTAGGGATATGGCCATGGGTCCTTATTGTATCACACCAGATTTAAATTCATGATCATAAACTGACATGTACTTTTGTCAGACACTGTTACTGTATTGGCAGCAACTGAGCCCCAGAAAGAAAGTACAATAAGAAGTTATTTGGATGATTTTGGCCTATTCCTTTTGGGAGTAAAATAAGAAATCAAAGGATCTCTGGTCATCACAGAGCTGCAGAATGTTGATGTTTTTTGGGCTAAGTCTCTCTCAGCTTTTTCCTACTTGGTTTTAACCTTTTCTAGATGAGTAAAAATACTTGAACTGTCAACTTCTGAACTATTTTTCCTTGTTTTCTAAAGGAGATTTTATTTTACTTTTTAAAATTTTACCTAGAATTTTAATTAACTAAACTGAAGTGTTAACTGTTTAATGAAATAATACAGTAACATATGGATTGCACACTCCTGCATGTTAAAATTGTAACTGCTTTAGATTTAAGGTCACTATTTAATGTACAAAAATTTATGAAATCCCGTGGATGTCAAATGTAGAATATATATAACGATTTCTAAAAAGCAGTGCCATAACTCAGTCCCTGATTTTTTACGTAAAAAAAATTTGAATCAGAAAAGCCGATCTAAAGAACTTTGATTATCATTTGTTCCTCCTGAAACATCCTTAGTATCAGCTCTCAAAATTGAAGTTCTTAAAAATTGTTTCATAATAATTGAACACAAATGAAAGACTTGCTTAAATAAAAAGATAATTTCCAGTTCATTGATTTCTGCTTCTGGCTCTGCTCCATGCTATTGATACCTTTTTGGCAGTTTTGCTAAAGCAAGTGTTAAAACATAGTGAATGATTGCAGAATTAATTTATTCTAATATGTTGTGACCTGATTTTTAAATTAAAGAGTTTACATTAGGGAATGTGCATTTCTTGCTATATGAAATGTAAACAATGCTTGGTATTTTCATGTAAGACACTTTTTTGCTGAACTGTGTTCTTTTTTTGGCTTGGAATATAAGGTCTTGATCCATTCAAACTTACTAAGATATCATGGGGCTGATTATGAGTGGACTGATGATGTAAATAAAATTTTCATACTTGTGATATATCCATGTATAATGTGCATATACTTTCTACTGAATTGTAACTCTGGATGTCTCTTAGACAGTGTTGTTAATTGTCTCTTTGTTTTGCTCAAGATTTTTATTGAAGGATGGTCAGCTGTGGCTCTGTGCCCCTCAGGCGAAGCAAATATGGAAGTGTTTAGCTGAAAATGCGGTTTATCTTTGTGATCGCGAAGCCTGTTTTAAATGGTATTCCAAACTAATGGGGGATGAACCAGACTTAGACCCTGACATTAATAAGGACTTCTTTGAAAATAATGTGCTTCAGCTGGATCCTTCCCTATTAACAGAAAATGGAATGAAATGTTTTGAACGTTTCTTCAAAGCTGTGAACTGTCGAGAAGGAAAGCTAGTAGCAAAAAGGCGAGCCTATATGATGGATGATCTGGAATTAATAGGATTAGACTACCTTTGGAGGGTGAGTTAATTGAAGGAAGCATCTGAAAGGTTAACTGCTAAGATTTTCTCAGTCTCTTTTTGTTTTTAGGAATGTGTAATTTATTAGTAACTGAAATTACGAAAATATTTTTTCCAACTAAATGAATGGCTTTTGACGCCACTGTTTCTCAGCAAGTATGCAAGTTGGTAACTTTTCACGTGTTTAATGGAAAGTTATTTGAAGCATAAGTAGATTTATGTATGCATATGAAAATTTAAAATTTGCCTATACTGTTGAAGAAGAAAAGATTCTTCCGGGTGAATTACCTGTAGATTTCTCTTTCTTCCACATGCACGTTATAATTAAGCTTTGTTTCATGCACTTCATAAGCTACTCCATGGCATTCCTTCTGGTGTGGTAAACTGGAGTGATTCTAGATCAGACCAAGTGGTTGCTGGTCTGATTCTTCCTATTATAACCACAACCTTTTGGCTAGACATGGTGGTTTTCTAGGATCTGTAGATTCCATATAACCACCTACTCTCTGTATATAAAATCTTCCTTTTCATTAGGAAGGTTGAAGCTTCCTGAAGCTTGCCAAGTCTGTTGATGAAAACCATCAATATCTAATCTGTAACCTAATGTTTTCAGAGTATTTCTAGGTCTCAAGAGCTGCATTAGAGCCCACAGTGGTGCACTGTGACATGATTATCATGGCTTTGTGTTGTAAAATGTGTACAGCAGCAGTCTTCAGTAATTTTGGTTGTGGCTTGTTGAAGGGTTGGGTATTTTAATCCTTGTGATAGTAGGTAAAAACAAAATAGATCCCAGTTTTTATACAAATAAGTTCACATGGTGTTTGTGAACAGAGTCCCCACAGAAGTTAGCATGTTTTAGTTTTGGGAATCAACTTTGATCAACACAATGAAACTCATGAAGCTTCTGCTCTGTACCCTGCAGGGGTTGTCTGTAAAACCTGCTGTCAGACCTGGTGACTAGTAATTAAAATTTAGATTATCAGGTTAGAAGCAGAATTCATTTGCTTGTCCCCCTTCAGCTCATTCCCAGCCATTTAAATGCTTAGAAATTCTGGCAGATGCAGATTGCTGAAGCATCTGAAGAAGTTTTTTTATTCTCTGAAACAAGAGAAAATTTGGACTATTATGTTAACATGAACATGTAAACACTGCTTTTACTCTGTTTCTAGAGCATCAGCCTTTTTTGCCAACTCTGTTTAAAACTAGTTAATTATTAATTTTTGCTCATATAATTATTTTAAGTGTAAATTGTAGTCATTCTATTTTGTAGCTAAATGTTTTAGTCCCTTTCATAAGATAATTAGACTTACTATTGTGTGAGGATACTTATGTAGTAGTTTTGGCTTTCATTTTTATACCAGCAAGTTTTAAGAGATGCTAATGCTTTTTTTTTTTTCAATTGTGCTAGGTTGTGATTCAGGGAAATGATGACATCGCAAACAGAGCAATAGACCTTCTTAAAGAGATCTATACTAATCTTGGCCCAAGGTTACAAGTTAATCAGGTAAGAAAAAGCAACAAGAAGGCTGGAATAGAATTAAAAAATAGTCTTTAGAATCAGTTTGGGGATATTTTTGTAGTTAAAAGATTTGAAAACAGGAAATAGTTCCCGTGTTTTGGAGGGTGAGTCCAACCATCAAATTCTGGGCAGATGCAGAACTAAAAGTTTTTATTCGTATTTGCAGACTGAACTCTCATTAATTTTTCATACTGAGTTAATCTGCTATACTTGCTCTTGCTACCCAGAAGACAGTTAATGTCACGTGAGGAAAGCCTTTTTTTTGCACTGCAAACTGGGGCACTTACTCATATGAGTCTGTTCAGTGGCTGGGTCTGGGGGTGTTGTCACAAAGGAATGTAATCTCCTTTTTCTGGCATGTCCCTCCCAAAGGGTCACTGAGTTTCTGTGTAATGGTCAAGCTGAGGTCTAGCAAATCAGATATTATCTCCCTGTGTTAATATTTGCTGGGAGCTGTGGTTCAGTGGACAGAGAAGAGATAGTGGATTTCTGTAAGGTCAGGGAAAGGGATGTCATCCACAGGGTCCTTGACAGGCTTGAGATGTGGACCCTTGAGAACCTTGTGAAGTTCAACAAAGCCAAGTGCAAGGTCCTGCAGCTGGGGTGGGGCAATCCCAGACACAAATACAGGCTGGGACATGAACAGATGGAGAGCAGTCCTGCAGAGAAAGACTTTGGGGGTGTTGGTTGACAAGAAGCCCGACATGCACTGGCAGCCCAGAAAGCCACCTGTGTCCTGGGCTCCACCAGCAGCAGCATGGGCAGCAGTTCCAGGAAGGGGGTTCTGCCCCTCTTGTCTGCTCTGCTGGGACCCCCCCTGCAGTGCTGCATCCAGCTCTGGGGCCCCCAACATGGGAGGGATGTAGATTTGATGGTGTGAGTCCAGAAGAGGCTGTGGAAATAACCAAGGGGCTGGAGCACCTCTGCTGTGGAGACATGGAGAAAAGAAGACTTTCAGGAGACCACAGAGGTCTTCCAGTACTTACAGGGCGCTGCAGGAAGTCTGGGAAGGGACTTTAGACAAGGGCATGTAGTGACAGGACAAGGGGAAAGCTTTAAACTGAAAGAGGGTAGATTTCAGTTGGATATTAGGAAGAAATGATCCCTGTGAGGGTGTTGTATCACTGGCACAGGTTGCCAGAGAAGCTGTGGGTGCCCCACCTTTGGAAGTGTTCAAGGCCAGGTTGGATGGGACTTTGAGCAGCCTGGCCTAGTGGAAGGTGTTGCCCATGGCAGGGAGGTTGGAGCTGGATGATCTCTGAGGCCCCTTCCAACCAAACTATTCTGTAATTATGTGACTGCACAAATTTAGTGCAGGAGTACTGTCCTCTGTACAATCTCCAGTCGATAACTTGATAGGTGTATTTCTTAAAACTCTGATATTCTGCTTGTCTTCAAAAACTCTTTCATAATCTTCAGAGCTGCCAGTCTGCCAGGTCCAGCACAACTGCTCTAGGTGGAGAATTCCCAGTGATTCAAGCTGTATTTTCCTGCAGTGGCAGATGGCTGGAGGCTTCTGCCTTGCTGTAGGTCTGGGCTTACTAAGCAAGCATTGATGTGTCAATCTGCACATGCTTAGCTCTGACACTTCCAGAAGTGTTTGATTTACATGGACACAGGAATCCTTTAACATAATCTGAGAAAAGGAGAGAGTACAGTTCAGTCTTCTGTCCAAGCTTTCACTTTTTCTGTTTACATATGATATGGGTACAGTTGCTGATGATGTGAGATTATCAAAGTGCACACTGAGCTATTTATTAATGGGAGTTGCTGGAATAAAGCAGCTTTATTGAGTAACTTGCCTATTTTGGTTTGGGGCATTTTTCTTCTCTACCATTTGGTCATCCTTCTGAAAAGATGGATTCTAATATGTTTGTAATTACACCAATTTCTTGATGTAATTAGGTAGTGATTCATGAAGACTTCATTCAGTCCTGTTTTGATCGTCTAAAAGCCTCCTATGATACATTATGTGTGTTGGATGGCGATAAAGACAGTATCAACTGTGCAAGACAAGAAGCAATAAGGATGGTGAGAGTGTTGACTGTTTTAAGAGAGTATATAAATGAATGTGACAGTGATTACCACGAAGAGAGAACTATTCTACCTATGTCAAGGTAAGTGCGAAAAAGCAGTATCATGGTTTTGATTTCTGTTGAACTAAAATAGTACTATTATCCTTGAGATTTTTACATTCTAAACTGTTTCTATTCAGGAAATGGTTCCGTGGTTTCAGAATTCCCTTTCCTTTGCTAATACATGCAACTGTATTTTCAAAAAAATTTTTTGGAAGATCAGGCATAAACAAGTATATATGAAAGGGACAGCAGGTTTAAGAATAAACTTTATTTTTTTTACTCCTTCCAGAATTGTTTACAGAGATCTCAGTCTTGCTTTGCAAGATTAGATTTTTAATTATCTCTAATGTAATATTCTGCAAGCTCCTCACAAGAAGGGGAAGAAGAGAACGGTACTTTGAAGTGTATTTATTATCTGTTTACCTTCACTCTTCTGGTCCATGTCCTGGAATGAAAACCTAGCTTAAACCCTTCATGTCTCTATGGATTTATCATGCAGCTAACATATTTTTAAACACAGTGGAAGTTTTTCATCCACTTACTTTAAATGCATTTTTTGTTAAAAAAAATTGAGGCAATTGCTGTTTCTTCATGGTGTGTCAGTAATTTGCAGTGTTGCTACTGTTTTTTTACTGCATATATTGATAGATTGATTAGTCCTAACAACGTTTTTCTTGTTGGTTGTGGGTACATCTTTTTTTATATGGACTGCTTCTTTGATTAGACTAATCTTTCACAGACCTTGTTAGCAGGGAGCTTTATGAGGAGTTTTTGCCTTTTGTGACATGGGATTAGTTTGTTTGGCTTATCTGGGCACATCTTTCCTAATGAGATCCCTGCTATTGTGGGGAGTGTGATCACTGCTAATGTGAAACTGTTTCTTCCTTTTTTGACCACTTAAACTTTTTAAAAAATACTGTTACTTTAAAACCTGGAATTTCAGTATAAAACTTATAACAGCTTTTGACAGAAGGCATTAAGGCTCAGCAGCCTGATGGCTTTTTCTGATCTTGGTGTATTTAAAGCTTGAGTTGCTTTGCTAAAAGAGCAAAACATCATTGCCAGTCTGATTAAGCTTTGTTTGCACATTTTGATCAGGAAGTTACAAGACAGAGAAGATCTAAAACTTTATAAGAGACTTGTAAAATTTCTGTCAGTGTTCCTAATCTGACTGTAAGTTTGACCATATGATCAATGCATTTGTACTGAGTGTGGCTTCTGGGGAGATTCTGTGTATGTTGTTGCCATAGTTGCTGGGGTTTTCACAGTGTCTTACAGTGGAAAATACCATGTAAAGATTTGGTGTTGAAGTACCTGCCACAAAAAATGCAGGAGGGAAAAGCATTTATTTCATGAGGGCAAAAATAACGTTTGCTGGTTTGTTTATTTCCAGAGCTTTCCGTGGTAAACATATCACACTTGTAGTTCGTTTTCCAAACCAAGGCCGGCAGGTGGAAGATTTGGATATTTGGTCTCACACAAACGACACAATTGGCCAAGTGCGGCGTTGCATCCTCAATCGCATTAAAGCCAACAGTGCACACACGAAAGTGGAGCTCTTCATTGGGGGCGAGCTGGTAGATCCTGCAGATGACAGAAAATTAATTGGGCAGCTGAATCTCAAAGATAAAACGGTAAGTGTTGCAGGTTGGGTATTTACATCAGTTCAGATGTTCCTTCCCTTTTGTAAGTGCTTGAAAAATACCATGCATGGCATCATTTATTTTTGTGAAATAATTCCATTCTTCCTTCTTATATTATGCCGTTAACATTATATCAGATGTTTATTTGGTAAAGAATTTTAATTTTTGGAGAGTATTAAAACTATGATTGTGTTTTTCAGCTAATTACAGCTAAGCTTACACAGATAAATTCTAATATGCCTTCAAGTCCAGATAGTTCTTCTGACTCTTCAACTGGTTCTCCGGGCAACCACGGCAATCACTACAGTGATGGTCCAAATCCAGAAGTTGAAAGCTGTTTGCCTGGAGTGGTAAGCATTTTCTGAAATTAACAGTTCAAACATGGTTTTTCTTACACTTTGTCTTTGGCTAACAATTTTATGTTTTTGATTTGCTTGTTTTAAGATCATGTCACTGCATCCTCGATACATCTCTTTTCTTTGGCAAGTTGCAGACTTGGGCAGTAGTCTAAATATGCCACCTCTTAGAGATGGAGCTCGTGTTCTTATGAAGCTCATGCCACCAGGTAAAACTTTATCCTTTTGTCTTGTAATATGCTGTATAATAATTTCTCACCTGATACATGAAAGTGAAGATAGGATAATATTTTCTACATTCTGGTAATTTATTGACGCTGTAATTCATTACTGTTACACTAATTTGGATTAAAATATTTCCCAGGTAGATACTTTTTGTCTGCTATAGAAGTTGCATCGTTTGCAGTTGGTACTGGGGTTCAGTGCCACAGTGCAGTGAAAATGGGAAGCATTGTGTTTTAAAGTGGTTTTGTACATTGCTTTAATAGGATCACTTTGACTGTAATAATTATTGGAGAACACTCTGCACTCTGATTTTGTCTGTAAGTTTTCGCAGCTGTTCTGATACCTTATTTTTTTTCAGATTTATGATTGTAAATAGTACTGGCTTGTTGTGGAGTAGTTTCCCTGCAAAATGCTTATAAGTTGTGTTTTTATTGCAGATAACACTACTGTCGAGAAACTAAGAGCAATTTGTTTAGATCATGCAAAGCTTGGGGAAAGCAGCCTTAGTCCATCCCTTGATTCTCTATTCTTTGGTCCTTCTGCCTCACAAGTGCTGTACCTAACAGAGGTTTGTGATGCTTTTCCTGTTCTTTAAAAATTGTCATTTCTCTCTGTGGCAATCCTCTCTGTAACATTATGGAAGCCTAAAGATCAAATTCTGGTTTGAAATTAACAGTTAAAAATACTTAACAATTTACTGGCATAAACATGTGTATGGCCAGTGCTGTCAAAACATTGCTTTTGTTGTATTGCTACAAAATCTTGTGTTCAGTCATCTATATCCAAGCTGGTGCATTTCCATTAGTAAACTCTGTATTTTCTTCTACAGGTAGTTTATGCCTTGTTAATGCCTGCCAGTGCACCTCTGGGAGAAGATGCCAGTGACTTCCAGTACAACTTCCTGAAAAGTGGTGGTTTGCCTCTTGTGCTGAGCATGCTGACCAGAAATAACTTCCTGCCAAATGCAGATATGGAAACTCGAAGGGGTGCCTACCTTAATGCTCTAAAAATAGCCAAATTGTTGCTAACAGCAATTGGATATGGCCATGTTCGAGCTGTGGCAGAAGCTTGTCAGCCAGTTGTGGAAGGCACAAGTACAATTTCACCGGTAATATAAATCTTCCTTGCTGCAAATAGCAGTGTGCTCTGTGTTTTATAATGTGTGCAGCAACATATCTTTACTCTTCCTTGACAGTCTATTCTTTGAGTGCCTTGCATGTCAAGAACTCACAGTACTTTCAGATAATGTTTTGCAATTTTATAAAAGAGATCAACTTACTAAACAAATCCTATTTCATGGTGACTGTAAAAAGTTAGGTATGAGAGGTGCTTGCTCTTTGTCTGATGTTCAGTGGTTTGCATGATTGTCAGTACAGATAACTTCTCATTTTTAACTCTGTTCATCTTTCTGGACAAATTGTCCAGCCCACAGCAAGATAAACACATCATGATGGGTGAGCAGCTGGCTCACAGGTTGGGCACAAAGGATTGTAGTGAATGGTGACATCAGAGTGGTGATCTGCCACAGGGGGGGTTCTGCAGGGCTCCATCCTCAGCCCTGTGATCTTCAGCATCTTCATAAATGACCTGGATGCAGGACTGGAAGGGATACTGAGCAAGTCTGTAGATAATCCAAAACTGGGAGGAGCTGTTGATTCCCTCAAGGGCAGGGAGGCCCTGCAGAGAAATCTCAACAAATTAGAGAACTGCGAAATCACCAACCACATGGAGTTCAACAAGGGCCAGGTTCTGCACCCTGGGATGGGGCAGTCCTGGATGTATGGACACACTGAGGAATGAGATGCTGGAAAACAGTGACACAGAAAGGGACTTGAGTGTCCTGCTCAAGGGCCAGTTGAGTATGAGCCAGCAGTGCCCTGGCAGCCAGCAAGGACATCGCTGTCCTGAGGGTCATGAGGCCCAGCATCACCAGTGGGGCAGGGGAGGGCATTGTCCTGCTCTGCTCTGCACTGGGGCAGCCTCACCTCGAGTGCTGGGGGCAGCTTTGGGCATCATGGTATAAGAAAGATACAAAGCTCTTGGAGAGCATCCAAAGGAGAGCCACAGGGCTGGTGAAGGACCTTGAGGGGAATCCATATGAGGAGTAGCTAAGGGCACTTCATCTGTTCAGCCTGGAGAAGAGGAGACTGAGAGGAGACCTCACTGCAGTCACAACTTCCTTGTGAGGGGAAGAGGAGGGGCAGGCAGTGATCTCTGCTCTGTGGTGTCAGTGACAGGACCTGAGGGAACAGCCTGAAATTGGGTCAGGGCAGGTTTAGGTTGGATATTAGAAAAAGGTTCTTCCCCCAGAGGATGGTTGGGCACTGGAACAGCTCCCCAGGGCAGTGGTCACAGCACCAGCCTGGCAGAGCTCGAGGAGTGTAAGGTCAGTGCTCTCGGGCACATGGTGTGGCTCCTGGGGATGGTTCTGTGCTGGGCCAGGAGCTGGACTGAATGATCCTTGTGGGGCCTTTCCAGCTCAGCATATTCTGTGATAAATGTGAATTCCCCATTTGTGAGGTTCCATCCCAAATAGTTTCTTATCTATCAGCTTGTACTCAGAAATACACAGAGAGCCTCACTTGAGAATACTTAATTCCAAAATATTGGCTAAGATCCATATCTGATTTGGAGAAGTACATTCCCCTTAAATCTCAAACATAAATACCTGTTCTGGTTAGCTGCATCTGTTGGAAGACACATTAATTTTTTTTTTCAAGTAAATCAAAACTCTTAATGATTACAAAGAAGCCAAGATGCTCTTTTATGTCTCATGTTAGAGTATAAAGGAATATATTAAGGCAGACATATTTGCCACCCTGTCTTTCATCTATTTATAATGAGTAAATTTTACTGCCCTGTTTTCTTACAACAGTTATTTAAAGGGCAGCTTGGAACACACATTGCATCACTTGAGTCTTGAAGTATTGTGTGAATCAGACTTAGGCTGACTTCTTAGGAGGTAGTAACATTTGTCCACAATTGCTGACTTTCACTATTTAAAGTTGCAGACATCTGATTTAATAATAACTGATTTATTGGAAAAAACACTGTTGTTCTTGCTGTCACCATCATCCTCTTTGAAGGACTTTGGTGTTTTTATTCCCTTGGGATGCAGGTGGGATTTGTTACACCTTTCATTTCTCTTACCTAAAGCATAAGTACCAAAGCATAACTTTCTTTCTTGGCTTTCCATCAGTATTTAAGAGGAGGAGACAACCAAGGTTATGTGTCTGTAGTTTCTCAGTTATTGATCTGTTGCTGTCACTAGTACTTTTTAAATTGCTACTTTCTTCCTTGTTTTCCTAGAAGGTTGAATTAATAATGTTAAATACAGTGTTCTGGTTCACAGAACTGATTTACCCCATATATATTGCTGTTGATCACTTCCAATAGCATCCAATAGCTGATTGACTGGGGAAGCTCTGTTAGTCTTCAGTGGAGGCTCTGTAACTTTGCTCCCTGAATCAAGTGTCTAAGTGAAGCTGACAAAACAAGGGATGTGACCAACACCAGACCTTACACAGTAGCCTCACAGTGTGTCTTTTGAGCAGCATTTGAGATGGGCTTTTTGAATGAACTGGTACAGGAAAATAAAGAAACTCTTCTGTTTTAACTTGTAACCACAGTACACCATCTTTTGTTTGTCTGTGAGAATAAGCAGCCATTCCAGGTTTTGTCAAAACTATGAAGCTCTGGTAGACTAAGGAGAGAGGGATCTGTGCTCAAACCACTACAGAAAAGATGAAAACTCGTCTTACTGTTTCTGTTTTGAAAATATTGTAAAAAACAGGAGGGATAGTTTAGAGCAGAAATTCTTCAAGAGTAACTTAAATGCTTAAAATGTACTTCACTATAATAAAAACTGCAGCCGTATTCTGTCTGGTCACTCTTACCTAATCCAGAGGGAGACCCAGTGTTTTACCAAACCCTTCCTTTCCCACATCTACTGACAGGGAAGGAGGCATTGTAACAGAAGAAAATTCTGTTAACTAGAAGTAATCTGATCAATAAACAAGCCCCCAAACCTATCAAGTTTTAAGCAAGTACCTTTCCTTTTAACTTCTTGTACTCTGTGATCGTACACTGCAGCACAGTGTCTTCAGGTGTGATGGTGTCTGTTTGAAAGTGAGGAGGTTTATTTATGTTGGCCTTTGCACTAAGTAGTTTTCCTTCCAAGATCTTAACTACTTCTACCAAACTTTTCCAAGTAATTTTAGATCTTCGTATCTATTTGCCTTTTTTTCCCATGTAAAAGTAAGTATAAGAAATACTTTCTTCCAGATAAACCAGGCTACGCATGACCAGGCAGTGGTGCTACAAAATGCCCTACAAAACATTCCTAATCCAACTTCAGAATGCATGCTGAGAAATGTAGCAATACGTCTTGCACAGCAAATATCTGATGAGGTTGGTGAATTCCTTTCTGTATCACCTTTTTCCTTATAGCATCTTTTCTATTTTCTTAATCCTTAAATTTGTTGCTTTTTAAGACACAGATTTTCCTTTTAAAATGTTTCAGGTAATGGCCATATGAAAGAGAAAAATCTCAAATCATTGCCAGTGTATCTTTATATATTGAAGATGCATTAATGACACAAATGAAAACCTCAGTAAGGCTAAACAATGTGCTTTGCAAATGTAGTGGTCTCATGTGTGTGGTGTGGCCAAAGCCCATTTGGATCTGTAATCAGGAGTCATGCTAGTGAACATGTTAGTGAATTCAGCTGAATTCAGCAGGAGCTAAAACCAGGACTGCTTTAACTTCCTCTTCCATGTGCCTCTGGATCCCTCGGTTTCCAGGGTGGAAGCCGTAAATACAGAGTTTCTGTACTGTAGAGCATATCTGCAAAACTAGCTCCAAAACATTTCTGAGATATCTCAGTAGAAGGTATTGTATTCTCATCTTGGTGTTGACAAGTGCATATCCCTTGAGAACAAAGGGCAGTGTCTAAAGAAAGCACAGTGTGCTGCACTGCAAGACTGAGCCATCTGCCTTCCATCAGTGCTCGTTTTGCATCCATAGGTGTAAAATCAGCCAACTGAACTCTGATTTAATCAAATTTCTTCTATAGAAGAAATATCTTTTGAGGTGAGATGTGAGGAAACGTTTTTTAATGCTGCCTTTGTCTTTCTTAGAGGCCTGCTAATAAATAAATAAATGGTTTTTCTTTCACCAAGCACATCGAAGCAAACAAAATCTGAATGTGTTTAACAGTATTGCTGTGGAAGATTTGTCTGTAATTAAGGATACTGCTGTAGCTCTAAATTTCATATATATTGTAGTTTGCCTTTGAAAGGTTTTCTTTCCTTTTCATGTTTTGATGGTCAAAGACTCTTCAACAGATCTCACAGTTTAAAAAAAAAATTAATCTGACATGGTCTCTATAGGTCAGAGAGAAGACTTTAGCAGAGTGAGGAATCATTCACCTTTTTAAAAAGTGTTGCTACTTAAAGATTTGGAAACTACTATGAGATAAAAAAAACCTGTTATTTTTCTTGTGGCACTGTTGCTGTAAGGTTGCTTTGCTTGTGACCAAGATAAAGTGTCTTTTATTTTTCTTGTAAATACTGTTACTGTCCATATCAGTACAAGAATGCACATTGTTCAGGTTTCCTGATGCAGACACCTAACTAGCTCAGCTTCTTAGAGTCCCCTTTTTTCATTGTCTGAGCATTAGAAAAATGAAAATCCTTGAGAACTGTCTGCCTTCTGCTTTTAGAGATTACCTGTTTTTTGGACAATTCTGTTTTGAATATAGACTTCAGATAAGTTTGGTAGCTTTTTGAAAGCTGATGTGAACCATAAATAATAGCAGTTGTAGAATGTTTTTAATGTGTTTGTATCAGTAGAAACTACTGGATGTTAACTCAGGCCATCACAAAGTACTGAAGAGTGACTCTGCATTCATTAAATACATGATTTATTCATGTTCAGCCCTCTGTCTTGAACATGAAGCAATCCCTTTGCATAGTGATCACATACTTGATAACATCAGTGTGTTCAAGCTGGCTAACAGCTAGCACAGCATGGGGAGAAACCCTGAAGTAAGTTCAACTTGTTACATTGCTTAAGAGGCTGGCTGCCTTCTAGATGAATGCTTGGTGGTTTCTTGGTTTTTTCCTTAAAAAAAAAAGGTTTTAACATTGAAAGTGGTAGTTTCTGCTAAGCCTTAGAATCAGAGCCTACTTTAAAAAAATGAATTTTACGTAAGTGAAGTATAAATACTCTTCAAGATACGTCATCTCTTTTCTATTTAAGGAAAAAAAAATCTTTGTTTTAACATTTTAAATCTTAAATTTTCTGTGGAAATACATTAGTGGGAATTTAGAATCCATTCTAATCTTAGTTGCAGCTGTATTTTAATGTTGCTTTAGTTAATATCTCTTTTTTTTTCAGGCTTCAAAATACATCCCTGACATCTGTGTTATCAGGGCAGTACAAAAAATTGTTTGGGCATCAGGTTGTGGGTCAGTTCAGCTGGTTTTCAGCTCAAATGAGGAAATTAGTAAAATCTATGAAAAGGTAAGAATTCCTGAACGACTACTTTTCTGTACAACTGTTTGTTTCTGTACAATAGGGAGTGTTGATCTGGTCAGGTTTAGAGTGTGATGAGCTTTTAGGTGGATACAGCGGTATATTTCAGAATCTAGTACATCATTTGCATAACACAGCTTAATTTTCTGTTCCAAATTCCTTTTCTCAGTAACTGTTGAATTGTAATTTGAATTTGGTGTCGGTTCAGAAATGCACCAGGTCTGTAATTGCTGTACCATGTTTTCAGCCCAGTTAGATGCTGCATCTAAATAAGGAATAAGCATTTCCTGCAATGCTAATTTGTCTAGTCTTCAAACTTAAAAGGTCTGTTCTACAGAAGTGATTCAAAGCATATGTGCAGTCTAGCATGAGATAGAAGAGCAAAGTGATGTGAGAAGCACTGGAAAAATATTTAATTGCTAATTCTGTACGTTTTTTCTTCTTTTATTCATAGTTTCACATGTGGTTTACACCAATAGTTTGGAGTTGGGAGTTCTATATCAGTAGATTATCACACATCTTGTATTTAAGTAATGTTGCTTACAGTTATAGGAAGGAACAATCTGGATTTGGACAGTAATTAAAAAAAAATCTTCCTTTTTTTTGTCTTGTAAAATCAGGTTTAGTACTCATCAATATTTGCCTGAGAGTAAAAGGAAAATGAATATGTAGGGAGGGTTAGTTCTTAATGTATTTGCTGTTGTGTTTAAATGGTCAATTGAAAGGATATTTACTTCAGCAAAATGCAACACCTCTCCATTAACTTTCATAGGATTATAATGGCATCTGCTTCTATTGCTGTGAGCACAACTTCTTCATGAAATAAATTGGGATTTGGGGGGTTTTTTTAGGTGATACTGCATATAAAACATGGTTTAGTTTGTGTGGCAGTCCAGGCACATGAAGATAAGCTCTTCTATCTATACATAGGATGCTTTAAGAGCAGTAGTGCACTAGAGAAAGTATACCTAAAAGAAAACAGACCTAAATGTGCTTTTAAAACATTTTTTCTGGGTAAATTGTACAGCTAAGTTCTGTAAAAATACTTGGAAGTAATGGAAGTTTTAAAAGAATTGAAATTTAAGCTGTGCATTATTGATCATCCTTCACATGATTCTGTTGGTTTTTCATTTTTGGTTTTTTTTTCCTTTTTATTCTTATTGACACTTACATGGACATCTGTAATAAATGGTGGCTGCATTTGGTTTCTGCTATGCAGAAGGAAAATAAAAATTGAAGGGGAGAAGTTAGAAATTCAAAAGAGGAAGAAATTAATTAAATAAGAAGGGGAAATCAAGTACCCTTTGTTAATATAATATTAAAAGAGAGGAAAGTATCCTAGAAATAGAGGAATATCATGGAAGAAAAGACACAGTTTAAGAGAACCATATCTGGTTATAGATTATAGGAAGCAATTTTTAAGATAGCTTTGTGAAGATTGAACATAGTGATGTACAGACTCCCCAGCCCTGGGTGCCTCAGTGCAGAGAAGTACTTCATTGAGTATAAAATGCACTTTGCCTTTCTCCTGGGCCCCTGAAGCTGTGCAGATATAACTTTCCTTTCTAACCAGGGCTACAGTGCAGAGCAGGTGCAGTTCTGGACTTTCTGAAAGCATTCTGCATTTGCTTTCTGATCTCCAGTTGTGTCAGAACTGCCTCCTGCTGCAGTGCCACAACTACCTCTGATTTTTTAGTTGTGCATAGGGAAAATAGTGTTTGTTGCCAGAGTGAGGCATTTTTTGGCCTGTTGACAATTAGTTCTCTCCTCGGCATTGTAGTCCCTTCTTTCTGCTTAATTAATCTTAATACCTTTCCACATATGAAACAAATATTTAATGCCTCTAGTTAATGTGGCTAACCTGCACTCATGATTTATAATTGACAAATTGAGACGTCACATTCAGTTTCTTTGGAATTTCTTGAATGTAATTACTTCTAGATGGAGGAGAGGGTTTGTCATTATTACCAAAATACTTGTTTTGAAAAAATTTACCAAAAAAACCCTCAGTTAATTCAAGTGTTTTGTTTAAGAAGTAACCTGTGCACCAGTTAGCAGTAATATTATTTTCTATGTCAAAAATCACCACAGCAGCTATGTTTAAAACTTGAACAGCTCTTTCATGTTTCTTTATAATAGCAAAGTGATTAATAAATTCTAGCAGTATTAAAAATCTTTTGATCAAATAAGATGTGAGTGTCAAAGCCTTGTAAAACTGGATTGATGAATTAATTATACGGCACTATAGCCTTTGTATAAGTAGTAAGAGTTTTCCAAGCTTGAAACACCATGTTTTGAGTGGTGAAGAAAACCAAAAAATCCCAAACACACAAATCCCCAGATGCAAACCAAGAAAAAACTCCCAGCAGTACTAACTGGTATAACTGTTGCCTACAAGGTTCCTATTGAACTTCTGTTCCTATGAGTTCACACTTGGAATTCTCCTTTGAGAAGCACAGTTCTGGAAGTTCAAGTCATCCCACATAGTGCTTTGGCTGAGATCTGAGTGCATAAAATACTTGGCACTGATCATCACTTAGTGTACAAAGCTGTGGGTTGTGTTTGTTGGTGATACACCTTGGAGCCAGTTGGGTTTCTTGGGATTGTTTTCTGTGCCCACTTTGTGCACTGTTGTTTGTTTTCACAGACAAATGCAGGAAATGAACCGGACATGGAGGATGAACAAGTTTGCTGTGAAGCCCTGGAGGTGATGACCCTGTGCTTTGCTTTGATTCCAACGGCGCTGGATGCACTCAGTAAAGAGAAGGCGTGGCAGACATTTATTATTGATTTACTATTGCACTGTCACAGCAAGTAAGTTTTCATGTTTGTGGGGTTTTTTTAAATCACATCTATTATTTTACAATTCAAAATTAATATAATGCAGAGCAGTGGCTTCAGCCCATCTGAAATTGCGATGTGAAGCATTGGGTGTTTTCAGAAACCATTCAGGTGGAAAGTTATATGTTATTTAACTTGGTTGCCAGTGCTTTGATCTGTTACTAAAGAGTTCATTTTAATTTTTTTAAGATACTGTTGTTTCATGAATATTCTAACTTTGCATTAAGAAATGACACAGATCTAAAATTAGTGGTGTCTTAAGCCTCTCAGTACTTTTTAAAGGGAGTCAGAGATTATGGTGCTCACAGATGAATGGGGTCAGAATTTGAGCAGATTTTGTGTTTAGGGGTTTTTGACCTTTCTAGATAAACAGGTTGACAAATCTTACATTTAGGAATATTTGCCTTAACAAAAGGATCAATAGTATCATCAGAGCATCTCTTTACAGTGAACTCTTTGCACACATTGCTGAAACTGTGGAGGGTTACCAGAAATACCACAGGCTTGATTAGTTTGCAGCCTGTAGTGTATAGGGTGTTGAATTTTCAGTTTCACTGAAGCTTGCTAGTATCACTCACTGTAAGGAAAAATAGTTTATACTGTCAGTACAAGAAGCTACCACTGAGTTCTTTTCTCTCATATGCCTGTAAAACTTGTGATAAATATGATAATCTCACTTAGAGTGGTGCAACTGTTCATTGTTATGTGATAGAGTAGCATAAACATGAGTGGAAACAGAAGACTGCTTTGTAATGAAGATGGTGAAGTTGAACTAAGCTGCTAAAAAGTTCCTCTTCTGAATTAATGTGGAAACAAATCAGTGTTTGCAGTGCAGAGAAAGTTTAGCAAATACCAGACAACTCTGAATATCCTTCCACAGCTATTGTTCTCTAATCTCCTTTGCTCAAGCAAAGAACAATGTGAGTAAAAATATGCTTATGAGAAAATACTTTTGGTGCACCATAAAAGACGAGGAATATGACCAAGTTCAGATCTCACAAATAGGATCTTTCTAGAAAAGATCAGATGGATTGTTTGTTTTTTAGAGTTTGAGATTGGGACTTCTGTTTCCTCAGAGCAGAACCATGCTACCTCTACACTGAGAAAGAGAATGCAGAATGTTTGATACTAAATGCTAGAACAGTTCTTCCCCTCCAAGATAATTGATTTTATAGTGGTGTGCTCTGAATGCAAGACCAGCTGAGTTAAGAGGAGATAACCAAACAGTTAGCCCTAAATAATCCTGGAACTGAGAAGTATTCTGCTGATTTCTGCAGAGTGTTTGGTGGCCACATGTATGTGGCCTAAATACATTAAAATTTTTAACTGAATTGATGTAAAGCAATGGAACACCCAGTGAAGAGAGTGTTGTCTATTAACTGAACAGAAACCTATGTCCTGGAGCTCTCAATAGGGCAGGGTTCAGGTTGCCAGCCTTAAGGGAAGTGCTTGACCTCCAGCTGTTCCTCCTGCTGAGTGTGAGTTCATTGTGCAGCTCGTGTCCTGTGCCAGCTCTGTGCTGTCATCATGTGTCTAAAACAGCACGAGATGCCTGTGCTCAGGCAGCTGCATCCCTCTCATGATTCCTTAAGAGCTCTTCGATGGTTACAGCTTCACAGAAATGTAATACTTGTGTTCAAACACTGCATACTCCTCAGAAACATAACAGTGTGAGGCATGTCACATTGGTCCCATTTTTCACTGCAGAAAAATACCACCTTTATCTGTTTCATTCTGCCTTCAAGTGCACAGACGTGAGGAGTGGCTGTGTGATGTGTCCCAAGCAGCTGAAGGGTTGTATCTTAAAACAACTTTCTGTGAGATGTTCTATAAAAACGTCGTCTCAGCAATCAGACCCCATAAAATGTCAATTACTGTTAAGAACAAAACAGACCAGCCCTGCCCCACAGTCTGCTGCAACTCAGAGCAGAGTAAGAGAACTTGCAAAGATCAGGGAAGGGTGACAAGGGAGATCAAAGCTCTGCAATGACTTCCATCTGAGGAACAGCTGAATAGCTGGGGGCACTTCATACTGGAGGAGAGATGAATGGTGGGAGGAGAATACTACAGAGACCCTTAAAATCAGAAGTAGCAAAGGGAGAACAAATGGAGAGCTGTGTTTCTTTGTGTAAAACCTTCTCGAGCATAACGTTTAAGCAGTGCAAGCCTTCAGTTTGGAAATGGTTTGAGGGGTTCTTTCATGAACTAGTCCAGTGAGGGCTATGAAATACTGCTCTTGGCAGTCTTCTTGAACCACAGATTGTTAGAAGCTGAGAGAACATTCTGGAGAAGTGTCACTGCATGATTGCTTCTTCTTGTGCACTTCACTCTGTGCGTGGTACCAGAGATGGGTGCACAGCCAGGGGCATCTTTGCTCTGACCTCAAGGTCATCCTTATGTGGCTTTGAAACTGCAGTTAACCACAATGAAAAAGCTGTGAAGGGAATAAGATTCTTTAGTGTGCTTTCCACCCTGACTCCATGGGCACAAAGCAAGGACAGCCACGCCAAACAGACACTCAGTTTTTCTTATGTTGAGATACTTTTATAGAATCATTCATTCAGCGTTCATTTGTAGTCTCTTCCCACACAAAAAGAGTTGTTCCTAACAGTTTTTACAAGGCATACTGCTCAGACAGTTAATCCTAGAACTTGAAAGAAAAGTATTTGCCTTAAATATTTTCTTTTTACTGAAGCTTATCCGTTCCTGCATTGCTCTAGTGATTAGATTAGTTTCTGAGGTGGAAAATTTCCTTTAATTATAACCACTAGAATTTTCAGGAGGGTCATCATCTCTCACATCTTACTAATGATAAATTCTGATCACTTCAAAGATACTCAGTGCAGTGCTGTAGTGACACATAAAAGCAGTTTTACTGGAGTAGTTCTGGTTTGTCTTACCAGGTGCAGTTAGTGCATGACTAGGAAAAAAAAATATTCAGTGTTGCAAATTGTGTTATGCAATATTTGCTATCAGTTGCAAAGGTGTAATGGTTAGGTGTTTCTAAGTTTCTTTTTATTTTACCTTTAAATATTTGATTTGTGGAACGAGTTTTGTAATATAATTCATGCATCTGAAATTTCACTGCAAGGAGAAATAATATGATGGGTAGGAAATAATTAAACTGTTCCTGTTTCTTACGTTGTGTTCAGTTTTAGAAAAGGGCATTAAGCAGATAAACACAAATTTAATTAATGTCCTGTTTGGATAGGGAGATTGAATTTAATGTTTCTGTTAAATTATTTGCAGAACTGTTCGTCAGATGGCACAGGAGCAATTCTTTTTAATGGCTACCAGGTGTTGCATGGGACAGAGACCTCTCCTTTTCTTCATTACCCTGCTATTTACTGTTCTAGGGGTAAGTTTTCACAGATAAATAGGACAAAATACCTGCAAGAAAAGACAAATTGCTATTAATAACAGTCACTAAAATATAGATCGCTTCTACCTACAGGCAAGCAACACAGATGATTTCCATTTGAGCTAGGTCAGGGGAAAAAGGGACTCTCTTGCATTTTCTGATAAGAACATGAATAGGCTTTCATGTCTGCATTTGGACTTTGGTGATTGCTAACCTTTGAGTAAAAATCATTGACGGGTTAGAGAGATGCCTACAGTTAGTGCCTTCTCCTCCTGATCCTACCAGGGCTTTTCAGCTCCCTATGCTCATGGCTCTCTTGAACATCTGATCAAAAGTTTCAATTTGCTTTTCCCATTCAGGTATAGAAATTGCTACTAAAATAGTTGAAAAGTCATTCATTAGCAGCTAAATACAATTTTAAACTTCTAAAAGGTTAAAAAATACCTTACACCTAATTTCTGTGATGCTTACTGTGAGATTTAGGAGAAATATGTTGGTGTTGCACTGTAAGTAGAAGCATGTATAAATTCCCTTTTGCTTTTGGTTTACACAGAGCACTGCAAGAGAGAGAGCTAAGCATTCTGGAGACTACTTTACCCTCTTAAGACATCTTCTTAACTATGCTTACAACAGTAATATTAATGTACCCAATGCTGAAGTTCTTCTCAATAATGAAATTGACTGGCTTAAGAGAATCAGGGTAAGTTTCAGGATCAGTTTATTCCTGATAATTAGGTTTTGCTGCTTTGTTTTAAACTGCAGTTCTGAACTTAATGTTTGCTATTTGGAGTATCCTAACTTTGTCTTAAATGGCAGGATGAAGTAAAAAGAACAGGGGAAACAGGTGTCGAAGAAACGATCTTAGAGGGTCACCTTGGAGTAACAAAAGAGTTGTTAGCATTCCAGACACCTGAGAAGAAATACCATATTGGTTGTGAAAAAGGAGGTGCTAATCTCATTAAAGTAAGTTCAAATTTTTTGATCTCCGGAGGGGATTTTTTCTGTCTTTGTGAGGTTTTGGATTGTTTTTGGGAGGCGGGTTGTGGATTTTTGGGTTTTTTTTGTTTGTTTGTTTGCTTTTACCTATAAATAAGTAAAAAGAAGCTTCACATTTGTGGGCTATATCCATAAAAATATTTTTGATTGAAGTTTATTTTTTTTCTTTAAAAGTAATTCTTAAAATTGCATGTTTCATTCATAAAGTGTATTTAACATTCTCATTTTCTCTGTGTTCCAGTACTTGACAAACGTCACACAAAGATAGTGAGGTAGATACAGGATAGCACTGCTTTTCTTCATTACCCCTGTAATGGCTTTCCTGCACATATTCTTAATTAGTGCTATTAATGCTTAGGGCAGGTTTGAACAAATGAACATCTGAGCATCTCTTTAATCAGTCATGTTTTCTAATTTTTTATCAATCAAGGACAGTACAGATTTATTTTTAACTTTCAGTGAGGAGGTGGGTTTGTGGGAATAGAATTCTTCTGTTTTAAATTTAAAAGCTCATTATATAGTGTTGGTCTTAATTTTTAATTTTTGTTTTTTTTTCTTTAAGTACCCCACTGGTTCTCAGACATGCATTTATGTAATAACCCTTACTCTCTTACAAAATAATTTCCATGGTAACAGGTGTTTTTTGTCTTTTTTTTCAGGAGCTGATAGATGATTTCATCTTTCCAGCATCCAATGTTTATCTACAGTACATGAGAAATGGAGAATTGCCTGCTGAGCAGGCCATACCAGTCTGTAGCTCACCAGCTACTATTAATGCTGGCTTTGAGCTCCTCGTTGCACTAGCAGTTGGATGTGTGCGAAACCTCAAACAGATAGTAGACACATTGACTGAAATGTATTACATAGGTACAGCAATCACTAGTATGTAATACTTTTAATTATCTAATTTCTACTCTTTCATGTTTATATCATGTGTTTTGTTTTTATTATGCACTGAACCAAATGCTGAGTTTTTTACTTCATGGCTTGTTTGTGGCTGCTTTAAATGTTGCAAAATCAGTTTGCCAGCGTAGCCTTTACTTGTTTTTCTTTATGCAGTAAGTGTACTGACTTGCATTCCATGGTCACATCCAAATTCCAGCCCCAGTCACTTGAACAGCCTGACTCTTCCTGTCCTAATCTCTGACTGCTCCCCTTTGGCCATAGCAGCTCCCAGGAACCACATTCTGTCTGTATCTTCTCCTTCTGTCTCGTTGTTTCAGACACTTGCTAACCAATCCCAGAGCCTCACCAGGTATCTTCAGCTTAGTTTTAGAGCCAGGCTCTTGGTTGCTCACCTGATTTGTTACCATTGTCCACACACAGAGACAGGTCCTCTGTCCTCCTTCTCTTTTTAATTCTGAACTCCTTCTCTGCTTGTCATAGTCCTTTTTAAGGCTCCATTTTGGCCTTGTCTCAGCACAGCTCTGCACTGAAAGAACTTTCTCCCTTCTTACTGGAGAAAGACTGTAGTGATTGCAGTCTGTTAAAAAACTTGCAGATTTTAGTGCTTCAAAAGCCAATAGTTAAGTGAAACTTGGGCTGATTTTCACAAGAATGGCAAAAGGCTTGTTTTTAGCACAGATGATTGTTGTCATATAAAGAGCATCTCTTAAAAATGATGAAGCAGAAGCATATTTTCTCCAGCCCTAAAGGGATGCTGAAACCATTCTACTGTAATATTAACAGGGAAAGGGAAAAAATTCAACAACCACCAAACAAAATCCAAACACCATTAAACCGAGAAAATCCAAGCTCATATGGTGAGAAAGGCTGGGAGAGTTGGGATTGTTCAGCCTGGAGAAGGGAAGCCTCCACAGATACCTTATTGTGACCTTGATTACTTAAACATTGCTTATAAGAAAGATGGAGAAAAAGTTTTGTACCAGGACCTTTAGTTACAGGACAAGAGGCAATTATTTTAAACTGAGAGTAGATTTAGATTGGACACAAGGAAGAGTTGAGAATGCTGAGACACTGGAACACATTGCCCAGTTGTGGATGCCTCGTCCCTGGAAGTCTTCCCAGCCAGGTTGGATGGGGCCCTGAGCAATCTGGTCTGGTGGAAGATATCCTGGCCCATGGCAGGGGGTTGGATGAGGTGATCTCTAAAGGTCCTTTCAAGCCAAACCATTGTGTGATTTAACAGAATGTTTAAACTCAGAGTTGAGCAAGACCATAAGCAGCTAAAAATAGTATCCCACTGTGGGAGTCATCCACTACCTCTTGGAGTGGCAGTGTTACTTCCTTGAATGCAGCTACCAGTGAGTCATTGAGGTTTTTCAGTCTCTTCCTGTTCACTTCCATCTCAGATGGATAAATTAAAGGGGTATCTTTTACCCTCTGCCTCACCCTTCTTTCTTCATCCTTTTCTCTTGGGAAGTAGTGTTTCTTATCACCTCACAATTAGGGGGATTTCATGGCATTCCCTTCCATTCAAGTGTTTGATAAGTACAACAGAACACCAGATCTCTGTGTTATGTCAGAACGAAGAGAGAACACATATATGAACTGTGCATGCTCTGGGATTCATATACCACATCTGCTTGTAAATAAATATGCATGCTCTCTTATGTCAGATTTTTTTGTGCCAAAGCTACAGAACAGCAGGTTAGCTTAGGTGATCATAAATGTTCTTGAAGGTTTTTGAGGGACCTAAGAGAAAAGACTCAGGAGGAAAAAGTATCTATTAAGTTTTATAGATAGCATTTGCTAAAACTTGTTTCCCATCCTGGCAAGAAAAAGTGAGGTTTAAGTGAAATACTGTAATTTTTGGAAGGATTGTAAATCTTTGAGAGTATTGTAATTTTTGAAAGGCTTATAAATGGGTTATATATTCTATATTAATTCAGCTGAATTCTTCAGCTAAGAAACTTGTTTGTATTGAGGCAAGACTTCTGTTTCGTATATAAATAGACTAAATTTTTGCCTGGCCACCTCTTAAGTTATGCAGTAGAAGAAAATGTTAGAATGTTAAGATTACAGATAAAACTGTCCTTCATAGAAGTTGTGTTAATTTTAGCAATTAAGTTTTCTGATGGAACATTGCTTCTTATTAAACTGCAGTGTGATACAGACTAATAATAATTTTATGCAACTGCCCTTTGTACTGCATTGATGTCGTCTTTATTTTATAACAAAACAGTTCCCTGACCACATTGTGCTGTGTTCTCTTAGCTTGTGAAGCACTCACAGAATGGGAATATCTGCCACCTGTTGGGCCTCGACCACCAAAAGGATTTGTGGGACTGAAAAATGCTGGTGCCACTTGTTACATGAATTCTGTCATTCAGCAGCTGTACATGATTCCAGCCATCAGGAATGGGATTCTTGCAATTGAAGGCACAGGCAGTGATGTAGATGATGACATGTCTGGGGATGAAAAGCAGGACAATGAGGTAAATTTAATTATATAAAATTACCTAATCTTTAAATTGTAATTGCTTTTTTTTATGAAAAGCTTATAATAAATTTCAATTGCTAATCAATCACTTTGATTTCCACTGATATCCGTGGGGAAAATAGGATGATATTTCCTACTTGAATAGGTTCACTGCCAGAGGGGCACTTCAGAAGATCCAGGTGGCAGGGTTTGCAGAATTTCTCCTCATGCATTTCTACTGCAAAGCCCTGCACCTAATTTCTGCCACCACAATTCTGTTAATGCAAACAAAGACAGTACTTGGGTTTTTCAGCTGAGTATGAAACACCTTAAATTGTCAAATTAAACAAGGGATTAAACTTAACAATGAGACAGCTGCATATGAAAGTGAATTGCACAAATTTTCTGCTTTTCAGAGCAATGTTGACCCACGAGATGATGTCTTTGGTTATCCACATCAGTATGAAGATAAACCAGCGCTGAGCAAAACTGAAGATAGAAAAGAGTACAATATTGGAGTTTTGAGGCATCTCCAAGTAATTTTTGGCCATTTAGCAGCTTCCAGGCTACAGTACTATGTACCAAGAGGGTTTTGGAAACAATTCAGGTAAGTAGAAATTTGGGTATGGATGTTTGTTCTGTGGATCTCTGAAGTGCAGAAAAACTAATCGTAGAATGGCAATGATGTAAAGTGTAAATTAACAGAAGTTGTGCAGCTTTATTTGCCTTTTCACCATTCTGTAGAAGTCTGTTAGTAAACTAAAGTTCATACAGGATGATTCTTTCAAATTTTAGCAGTTTTTGATAGTGGGACTTGGAATTGAATATGAAGTTATACACAAGAGCTTGCTTTTACTTACCAGAATGTGTCAGGGATAGAACAGGTTGTATAGTACATCAAAACCCAGTAGTTTGGCTCTTTAAGGAGGAGGGTTTAGGAGCTTGAATAATATTTTTTTTCAAAAAGAAATTGTTAGTGAACAAAACAAAAAATATTTGACACAATGTGCTTTCATTTTCAGACTCTGGGGTGAACCTGTAAATCTACGTGAACAACACGATGCTTTAGAATTTTTTAATTCATTGGTGGACAGTTTAGATGAAGCTTTAAAAGCTTTGGGCCATCCAGCAATGCTAAGTAAAGTTTTAGGAGGGTCTTTTGCTGATCAGAAGATTTGTCAAGGATGCCCACATCGGTAAGCATTGAAGATGTTAATTTTTTTTTTTTATAGAAAAACGTGTGTTTGTCCTTATAAAAGTAATTAGAGTCAAGAGTGGGCTTTTTGTGTGGGTTTTAAGCTAATAGATTTTGTTACCTTATTTTTTCTACAGCTGAACATTCATTTGTCTAGAAGTGCCTCAAAGTATTTAATCATTGCTGCTTCTGCTTTACAGATTGTATATGAAGCATTGTGTATTGATCAAAGCAGAAAAAGATTATGCCTTTTCATGTTAAAAGTGAAAATTGTAGGGACCAAGTGCAATTTTAACACCTGGCCAGCAATTGTTGCTGTCTTCTGGTTTTCCATAATGTGTGTTTAGAGCCAAATATGATCTGAGCCACGTAGGAATCTTCAGTTTCACTGAGTAAAACTGTTCATACTCACCATGTAATCTGTAATTAAGGACAGTGGTTTAGAAAGTTCATCTTTTTCTTAAGGCTTCTGCTGTATTTGTAGTAGATTTTAAATGTGAATACTGAAATTCAGCTTTGTAGAAGGTATGTAAGAAACCCCCCATGCCAAATGAGACTGTAAGTCTGCAGCTCACTGTTTCGATGGTGCTTATTAATGAAGGAATAGAAATTGGTACTGTAAAGTTGTAATTCCCCAGACATTTTAATCTCTCTCTTTTTGCAATGAATGGTTAAAATTGCATGCAAAAGTCAGGATGGCCTAATGATGAACTTATTCTTTTTAGCATTTGGGGGTTTTTTATTATTGTGTTTATTTCTGTCACTGTCAGTTGGCTTTCTTACTGTTCAGATCATGTGTGATTCTTTAACAGTACATATCTCTGTACATTGCCATTGCAAATTCTCTTTATTTTGAAAGCTGACCATTTCCTTTAACCTTCAGTTAGCAATTAAAATACTGGAAAAAATTATACAAATGATTTTATTGTGGTAGTCATTCAACTTCAGTTGACCTAATGTATGAATAAGAAGAATTTGTAAAGTGAACACCTTGGGTTTCATGGATTACAGTGAGTGACTAGAAGTGAGTTGAAATATGCAAGGTAAAATGTTAGCACTGATTTTGCTTTATATGCAATGGGTAAATAAATGGCAGATCCAGACCAGGAGCAACGTGAGTTACCATTCATTCCTGATATTATGTACTATCCTGAGGTATTTTCTGTGGTTTTGGAACTCTACTGGATTTGCATGATGTTACTTATTAAAAAAAACAGTTACCCTGATTGTAGTTTAGGGAGGAGAACACTGCTAGTAACTAAACTGTGGATTTGTGTATGGCAAATTAACAGCCTTTCTATTTTTTTTTGTAAGTTATTTATTGGATGAATGAATATTGCTGTTGGTTGAAGTGTTTCTAAATATTTATTTATTCAGCCTTTGAGTGCTTGATTGCATATCAGGAAAACAAGCCCATCATGGTTACACTGGAATAGATGTGGCTTTTTAAATTTATTCATCACTTCTTTATCTTCAAAAACAAAAAGTTGCTTCCAGGATGTATCAACTGGTTGTCTCTCAAGCATTGCTGGCTCATTGCTAGAGATTTGTTTGTAGATTATATTTAGAACACAGTGTCAGAGCCAGTCATAAACATTCAAAGAGGTTTTATGAAGGTGGTGATTCAGGGTTTTTTAGATAGAAAATTAAAAGGCTTTTTGTTTCGTTTTGGGGTTTTTTTCTGAATTGGCATATGTTTTGGCCTATTGTCTTTAGGTATGATACAGTATTTGTGTTTATCAGTCTAATTCCTTACCATAAAAATACAGTGTGCAGATACTGTAATGTAAACTGCAGGAAAGCTGCAGTAAAAAAGTTCAGTTCTTTTACTGCTTACACACTGTAGCATGTGTAAAACATAAAAAGTTGAACGCATTCCTGCCTTTCTCATACATTTACTTGTTCATTGCTAGGTATGAGTGTGAGGAATCCTTCACAACTCTGAATGTAGATATAAGGAATCACCAAAACCTTCTTGATTCTTTGGAACAGTACGTCAAAGGAGATTTATTGGAAGGTGCAAATGCATATCATTGTGAAAAATGCAACAAAAAGGTAATGATTCTTTATATATTAAATTTGCGTACAACTGTGATGTTTCAGCTGTGCTAAGTTCAGTCTTGGTTTGTGTTTGGGGAGAAGTCATCCTTTCATTACTCAGTTTGGTATTTGGTGAGAGTATAAAAATGGAGATTTGAGAGCTGGTAACTGTTCATGTCCTTTTTTAGGTGGATACAGTGAAACGCTTGTTGATTAAGAAGTTGCCTCCAGTTCTTGCAATCCAGTTGAAACGATTTGATTATGACTGGGAAAGGGAATGTGCAATCAAATTCAATGATTATTTTGAATTTCCACGAGAACTGGACATGGAGCCTTACACAGTGGCAGGTGTAGCAAAATTGGAGGGGGATGACGTGAATCCTGAAAATCAGATAATACAGAACGAGCAGTCTGAAAACGAACACTCTGGGAGCACAAAATACAGACTGGTGGGTGTGCTTGTGCACAGCGGCCAGGCCAGCGGCGGACATTACTACTCCTACATCATCCAGAGGAACGGTGGGGATGGTGAGAAGAACCGGTGGTACAAATTTGATGATGGAGACGTGACAGAGTGTAAAATGGATGACGACGAAGAGATGAAAAATCAGTGTTTTGGAGGAGAGTACATGGGCGAGGTGTTTGATCACATGATGAAGAGAATGTCCTACAGGCGCCAGAAGAGGTGGTGGAATGCTTACATTCTTTTTTATGAACGCATGGACACGATAGACAAAGACAATGAACTAATAAAATATATTTCAGAAATTGCTATCACCACTAAACCCCACCAGATTAAAATGCCCTCAGCCATCGAGCGGAGCGTGCGGAAGCAGAACGTGCAGTTCATGCACAATCGGATGCAGTACAGCCTGGAATATTTCCAGTTCATAAAGAAGTTGCTTACTTGTAATAGTGTCTACCTAAACCCTCCTCCAGGTTGGTATGGTAGTGTTGTGATAATTATGGATTCATTTCTTGCAAGAAGAATTTGGTTCGTGTGGTGAGGGATTTATCTAGCCAGTGAAAATTTGGTGTGTCCTGCTTGTAATACTCTAGTCCTTCTGGGCTTCTGCAGTTAAACACCTCTTGATGAGTTGTTCATCAGTGATAACTTGCCAGAATGTTTAGCAAAGAATACTTTGATAAATTATCAGCTATTACTCAGTTGCTGTGCTAAATCAAGTAAAATTACTCAAGTTTGAGGGCTCTTTTGTTGAAAACGGTTCTCAAAGGTGCGATGCTGAATTTGTAAAAGACATATGTTAGCCTCCAGGTACCTGTATTAAAGCTTACATTTTCCAATGATACATTATAGAAACTAGAGGCTGTTTTGATCAAGTTTCTTCTAAAATTGGAACACCATGTCAGATGAAACAGTAATCTGAAATCAGTTAAATTATTAAAAATTGCTTTTACTTTGTCTACATATGAGTATTCTGATTTTTCTTTAGGACAAGATCATCTGTTGCCTGAAGCAGAAGAAATAACTATGATTAGTATTCAGCTTGCTGCTAGATTTCTCTTCACCACAGGATTTCATACAAAGAAAATAGTCCGTGGTCCTGCTAGTGATTGGTATTTTGTCTTTTAACAACAATTACGATTTTGGAACATTGATGTCTGTTAAAAGATCCCATTTAGATACATGGTGATGGTGCGCATGAAGGGGGGGGAAATCTGAAGAGAAAATACTGGGAAGAATTTGAGCCCTAAAATATCCTGCTGATCTGAACAGCTTCAAATTTAATTTTCAAACAGAGCTTAACTGTCTTTTTGTCTGTCTTGTAAAAAGAATGGAAGCTGTCACTAGCACAGAACTAACAGGTTATGTTTTCTGACTAATTCAGAATGGTTTTTACATTGTTTTAGTAGTTTTAAACAAAGCTCTTTACAAGCCATTGTTGCAGCTTATATTTGAATTCTGTTTGTGAAACATTTACAGTCTCTGAGACACTGCTGGCAGAGGACTTTATGTACATTGCTATGGGGCCTGTAATTCAAATCCACACTGTGACAAACAGTGCCATCTTAAATTGTTTTAGTCCTTCAGCTGGGTTATTCTCTGATGAGGAGATGAGTGTGGGTTACTACTGGTCAAATTGGAGAGAAGATCAGTAGTTTACCAGCTGCTAGTAAGTGGTTGTGCAATAATGGCAAATTCATACCCCCAGCAGGAACTTCCGGAGTAGTTAAGTTACTCTTTTTAATTTAAGAGATCAAGAAAAGTTCAAATATTCATGCTGAAAGGACAGAGTAATGCAAGGTCCATTCTGAAACAGATATTTTAGTCTTTGGGTATTGTTTTTTCATTTTGTGGGGTTTTTTAAGATCTGTAAATGAGACTATAAATTCTTGTTAGGTTGCATATGTGGTTGTGTGTTGTATACACAGCTTATGAAATTCACCTGTGTTCTCTGCTGCACACCCTCTCCAGCATAGAGAGGGAATGGTGGCTGCCAAAATAGGACCTGCTTTGAGGAGTACTTAGGGGGTATAAACCTGTCTTAATTCTTATAGGTGATGGAAGTGAAATGCTATGGTTAAGTGTTAGGTTTTTAATTGAAGGATATCTTCCATTTCTGACTGCTCATAAGAGTATCACTGTAAGAGATACAAATTATCTGATTAGAATCATTCTGTGAACAGAAACGTTTGGGGATCACCTTTAACACATATTTTCTTCAAACTCCACAAAAGAACGTGTCTGCCAAAATCCACTCATGTCTGCATTTGGTGCTAACTGTGTCACCTCCTGTTTCAGGTATGATGCCCTGTGCATCCTGCTCCGTCACAGCAAGAATGTACGCTTTTGGTTTGCACACAACGTCCTTTTTAATGTTTCAAACCGCTTCTCTGAGTATCTCCTGGAATGCCCCAGTGCAGAAGTGAGGGGTGCATTTGCTAAACTTATAGTATTTATTGCACATTTTTCATTGCAAGACGGACCATGTCAATCACCTTTTGCCTCTCCTGGACCTTCCAGTCAGGTATTTAATTTTCTAATGTATAGCTTTTGAAACTTATTCTTACTTTTTCATTATAAGCATTTAATGTGAAGTAAACTCTGGAGCAGATGCATCAGTTATGTCTGGAAAGCTGTACTGCCCATTTTGCACTAGGAAACAGGATGTAACTCAACCAGTTGGAGAGTTGCTATCACAGGGTTCAGTTTCCCCTCATTTGTAAATCTCTGTGAAGGCTCAATGAGAGCTTTGAGCTGGGAGTGTGAAATCTGCAAAAAAAGGCTGTGGCTGTTTTAGTGAAGTAATGTCTAGGGAAGTGAATCCTTGTTTTATTTAGAACTGTAAAACAAACAAACCCCCACAAACAAACACACTAACCTGAAAACCTGCAGGAGTTCCATAAGTTTTAATCCCATGTGTTTTGCAGCAGTGAAATTGTCAAAAATTGTGACTTAGTGTAGGAGTAGACAGTTATTTGCCTGATTTTACACATGTAGAACTGACATACAACAACAACAAAAAAGCCTGCATCTTATTGTGATACTTTTATAACAAAGTTTTTGTTTGTACTCTATTAAAAAAAAAAAATCAACCTTTTAGAGCCTTCGCTTTTCATGTTTTAGTGTCTCTTTTTGCTTATATAGTCCCACTTACCTTCTCAGAATGTTTTCACTACTGTGTCCAGCAAAAGAGTTTGTGAAGAATTAAGTTAAAGCTCCATAGGCTTAGGAAGTGTTCTGTGTTGTGAGGAGTTTGAGGTACACCTGTAGAGGTGATTTGGTTTCCATAGTTAGCAGCAGAATTGCCTGTGTGTTTTTTGAGTATTTAGGCCTATCTGCTGTTGGAAAAAAGCCCAGTTAAAAGTTTCTATAGCTGTAATTTCTTGGACTTACAGGGTATTGAGTGATAGGAGTCTTACTCCCTGTCTGTCTGTCTTTTTCTCTGTGTGAGACACAGAAGACGAGGTGCTGATACTTTGGAGCTTGTATAAATCCCATACCTTTTAACCAGTTCTGTTTTCCGTCATAGTAAAAAGTAGAAACTAAATAAAGATATGATAGATTCAGACACTAACAGTAGAACTTGTTTCTTTCTGTAGGCTTATGATAACTTAAGTTTAAGTGATCACTTACTGAGGGCGGTACTGAATCTTCTGAGAAGGGAAGTATCCGAACACGGGCGCCACTTGCAGCAGTATTTCAATCTGTTCGTGATGTATGCCAATCTAGGTAAGCAAATTACTTTTTCTGATGACACTGCAGTAAACTGGGCCTATATTGATGATCCAGTTACAGAGATAACAGCAGGAGGATCCAGTTTTCCATCCTTAGGCAGATTGTTTTAGTTATGTGTCATATAAATGCTCCCTGTGTTCCTCCTCTTCGGAGTTTGGGGCTTCAGTTTCCCTTTCATCCATGGAAGATAAACACGAGAAGCTTGGAGCAGTGAGACAGTGTCCTGCTGAGAGAGGGTGGGGGTGAAATTTTATAAAATACTTGGCCATTGCTGTTGATTAGCTCATGCAGGAAGTAGGCAATTTTAAAGGAATTTAATTTCCTATGTCTAAAATTAATCTAAACAATTGTGTTAATTTAATTACACCTGTAATATCTGTTGTTTTCATATAGCCTACCAAAGCATTCTGTGCCTGGCAGGTTTCTGTTATGATCCCAGAGTAGAATTAGTATCATGGCAGAGAAGAGAGATGCAATTCTTCTGCTCCAGCTTCTCTTTTCTTCTTCACTAGCTTTTCATGGTCAGTGCAGTTCAGGCCTCTGAGCAGGAGAACACTCAGAGGCCAGATAGGAAAATACAATTTTATTTTTAGGTCTGATCATTGTCACAGTCTACCCTGCAGAGATAAACCTGGAAATACTAACACAATAAGCAGTTGTCCTTGTCTTACTACTGTTACCTGAAGGCTTCTGTTTGGATGTAGAGTTCATTCAGCCAAAACCACAATAACATCATTCCTGCATTCTGTGAGAAAGATTGAATTGTCTGACATTTTGAGAAATTTGCATAGATTGTTCACATCAAAGCAAGTGAGAGGTCAATTCTACAGAGGATGCAACTACAAAACTATGTAGCATAATCAGAAAAAAATGCCATAAAAAAGGCACTTATACTCCTCCTTGTCAGAAAGATGGAAGGTAAGGTCCAGTTGTATTTTAGAATAAGAAAAGACTTGGAAATGTATGAAAAACGTTACTTTTAAGCAAAATAAGAAACAGAATGCAAGAAGGCACGTAATGAATTTCCTGGTGAGTACTTGTGTAGTATGTGCAAGGTATTCTTGCAGTAAAACCAGGTGTAGGTTGGGATTTTTTTGGTTGGTTGGGGTCTTGGAGGTTTTCTTATTTATTTTGTCACTTAATTTACATCTATGTACGTCATGTGGCGCAGATAGAAATGTCTTAAGTTTGTGATTGCTGTATCTAGGACATGATAGAAAAATAACAAAACCCAGTGTGGGGGTTGTTTTTCATGTCCTGGGCCTCACAATAAAAGGATTAATTTATTGTCCAAAAGACTTCTCTGAGGCTTTGCTATTAATACAGATGCTACTTGTGCATTGCTTAAGTGCTCTTGAGCACTGAAGAAATTGCAGTAATTTACAGCTCTCCTTCAATAGGGTTTTTCAGCTGTATATAATTTTCTTGTGCATCTTTATTGATTTGATTATTTTTTCCCCAGATGGTATAAATGAGAGTTTAATAGAACCCAAGAACTAAAAAGTTGCGAGTCATGTAAACTCTTGTTATTTTTCTTTTAAAAAAATTTCAAAAATATTTTCAGTGCTTCAGAAACAAGATTTTTTTTTTTTTTCCTCCCTGCCTCATAAAGGTGTAGCAGAGAAGACACAACTTCTGAAACTAAATGTTCCTGCAACCTTCATGCTTGTGGCTCTGGATGAAGGTCCAGGCCCTCCAATTAAATACCAGTATGCTGAGCTGGGGAAGCTGTACACGGTGGTGTCACAGCTGATCCGCTGCTGCAACGTCTCATCACGGATGCAGTCTTCTATCAATGGTACAGTGAATTTTAAGTGTGCTTTGGATCCATTGACTAAATCAGTAAATGTCTCTTTCTGCTTGTTTAGCTATTATTTATAAAGTGGATCAGCTGGAAAAATGTCATCCTTTCATGTTTAGCAGCTCCTTTCATTTAAGGAAACAAATCTGTTTGTCATAAGCAAAACTGATTTGTTAGAGTAAAAAGACCAAGACAGAAATCTGCTCTGTTTTTGATGCTGCTTGGCTTATTCATTAAAAATACAGGGAAATAATTAGTAAAGTAGAAGGCTTTTCATTACAAAATAGTAATGATTTAAGAATAGCTTAAGATGTAAAGAGTTGTCCAAAGATGTTTTTATCCTGAGTAGGTGATAAAAAAATAGACTATAGAAATAATCTGTACAGGAAAAGCACCACAGTAGGTTTTGAGATAACTGATGGTGCTTACCACTGAAGAGATGTTGCATTGTTTTGAGTAGGTCTTGAATATGATTTGATGCTCGCTCACACTCAAGACAGCAAACAGAAGCCAGCTCTTCAATTTATGAAAGATAAAGAATCTGCTAGAAATTGATTAATCACAGTGTAAATCATTAACATTTCCAGTAGCTGAATAGAGTGCAGTTATTTTTGAGGAATGGTGACAGGATATTGGGCCATGTGGACTTTATAGCCTGTATCTGTACACCTTCTGCTAAGCATATTTTAGAAAACCTAATTAGAAATCTGTAGAGAAGCTATTTAATGGCAAACTCATTACAGCTTGATGTGTCGGGCTATAAAGTCAATAGGCTACACTGTGCTGCTATAGTGAGATTAATGAACTGAAAATTTTACTGTGCTGTAATAAGCTTCAGAATCATGTGGCAATTTTTTTGGGGATTTTTTGCAGTGCATTACTTGAAACTTAAACTGAAAAGATACTCCACCTGTGAAAAGTAGTTGTATATATTCCCTATACTCGTAGTATTGTACTAAAAAAGATTATTTATGTGAACTTTACTTTGACTAATAATTATGATTACTATTTGCATAATAAAGTTTTTTTTACTTCAGCTTATGAAGCTAGAAGAGTTCTCTCTAGTCTTCTGAGCATCTTCAAGCAGTAACTCAAAACACTGCTAGATTTAGGAGCAAATTAACATTCTTTCACCACACAAAATGAAGCTGACTAAATAAGATACATAAATTACTAAAGTATATTTATTCTCTACACTCCAGAGATTCAGATGGGACTGTTCTAAAATAGATATTCTCTGAACACTTTCACATTGTCTTGTGAAGTAAACAGACATTGTGTCCTTAAAATATGACTTGGGCTGTGTTACACAAGCAGTGAAGTACATAAATGCAGGAGAAAAGAGGATTTCTCTGAGGAATCTCAGTGATTTGTCCTCTTGTATGTGAACATGTCTCCAGCTGTTCTGCTTTGACTGTCACTGCATAATCTTACCAGAGAGGGAGAAGTAGCTCTCTCAGGCAGTGAGTGTCAAGCTTCACAAACATAAAAATTAGTTACTTCATACTAATTTTTTTCAAAGAAAGTCAGCTCAGTTAAGGGAGGGTTTTTGTTTTTTCTCCACCTATGTTTTTTGATGAGTTACACCAGTTTTCTATTTTGGAGTGTCTACACTGAAGGTGCTTCATCATCTTCTAATCTGTAATAACTGTTTGTTCCAGGTAATCCCCCACTTGCCAACCCTTATGGTGATCCTAATTTATCTCAGCCTATAATGGCACTTCAGCAGAACGTAGCAGACATTCTGTTTGTGAGAACTAGTTATGTAAAGAAGATTATTGAAGATTGCAGCAACTCTGAAGAGACCATCAAGTTGCTTCGTTTCTGCTGTTGGGAGAATCCTCAGTTCTCTTCCACAGTCCTCAGTGAACTACTTTGGCAGGTAAAAATAAAGAGCTAGGAGAAAGATGGGAATAAAAATATAAATGATTTTGCATTTATATGTAAGATAAAAAATTTTCCTCAAGATGGCATCCTCTGTCAGTATTTACAGTCTTAGGTCTGTACATCGTACTGGAGTACTGTGGGAAGTGCTTTATAAATTTAGGGAAGCAGTCAACCTTTAACAAGTCAGGAATGATGTGTTAAGGGTGGAAAGTAGACTGAAATGGCTTTATGTATTTCAAAAGCATCTGCTAAAGCTTTCTGTCATTATCCATAGAAGAGATTCGCAGATAACATGGGAAGTTGGAATAATTTCCTAAGAACTCACTTGTATTTATTTCAAGTATGTTCATAAGGTTTTTTTACAAGTCTGCAGAGCATATTTGGCTTCAGACTCAGCGAGAATCTTTGATACAGTCTTGTATTTCCATTATAATCTCTGTTAGGCCAGTTACATTTTTCTGCTCCAAATAAAATTCTTTACTTCTGTTAGCCCATCTTTATATTTGCACATTTTTTTCATGCGATATCACATTTTAATATGCTTCTTTGTTTGACACTTGAAATAATCATAGTAAAAATCACTTTTCTGATATTTTGTTAGCCGTGTATTTTGCATTTTAGGATAACCTGTGAAGACAACCTTTGTACACATTGCCTAAAAGTAGCAGTATCAATGAAAAGGGCCATTTTTAAATTTTGCTTTTCTAAAGGTATTTTTAAAGGTACCTTCTTCAGCGTATCATATTTGGGGCTTCAGATCAACTCTGTCAGAAAGTCATAAAGAAAATTTTTGTCCTTTACAGAACCTCCTGTACTTAAAACAAATCAAATCAAATTGCAACCCACAAAATTCCTGACACAGCCAACACTTTTTAGAAAAGAAGTATTGTATCTTGAAATACCCTTTGAATCACAGTAAACTTCAAGTGAATTGTGTTCTTGTATTTCACTGTGTAAGCTGCCTGCTTCAAGGAATGCTTTCTTATTTTCTCTGCATTTTCACTTTTTAGGTTGCATATTCATATACATACGAGCTTCGACCTTATTTGGATCTGCTGCTGCAAATCCTGTTAATTGAGGACTCCTGGCAAACTCACAGGTCAGTAGTTACCTGTGCTTTTATAATTCAGTATTGTTCTGTACAGATTGTTTTTCCAGTGGTTCTGTTGCTAATCCTTTCAGTAGGTTTGTTTTAAATAGGTATTAAATCAAAATTCACAAATAAGACAATTTTTGGTGTTTCAATATGATATTTTGGGATAAGTACAGTGTTTCATGTTCTTTACCATTGAGAAGTTTGGTATAAAACCAGGATTTCTCACATAGAAGAAAATGTCCTGATTAGATTAAACTCAGTTGGCCTTCCCTGTGAAGTGCTCAGATTGATTCATACAAACATAGAAACATCCCCTGGAGGTGGGTCTGTGACAGCCTGGGCTTGCTCAGGAGCACATCAAATGCAGGAGTGTTACCAAGACGTGCATGAAGTGTGAATATGGGGGAAAGAATATTTCACATATAGGTATTCTCTGTATGATCACATTTCAGGAGAATTCTAACTTCAGCATATTATGTATTAATCCAGTTTAAAACCTATTTCTTATGTCTACAGAATAAAGCTTTTGAAAGTTTCTGAAAATTGTAATTACTGCAAATACTCTTTTGTGAGAACAGTCAATTTTTCAGAAGTTTAATATAAAAGTAGTAGGTGAGATAATGCAGATGTCATCAGTGTGCAACCTGACAGTGTTACAAAATGTCTCTGGTTCATATGGGATTTACTGAATTATTTCCAGCTGTGTCTCAAATACTTGGAGTGAGAGCACATTTGTTGTGTATGGGAGCAGACTCCTGTCCTTAGCTGTGGAAGCAGACTGCTCATTTAGGGTGTTACCAATTGCCTGGCCTTATTTTAGGAGGGACTCAAAGGAGATGGTGGTCTGGCTTAACCACACTCCCAGATATGATGACTGAGTTGTAGGGATTTGGTAATCTTCTTGATGGGATTTGCTATGCATATATAGTGCAGTTAGCTTATATTGTCTTCTTGATAAACAAATAATTCCATGAAGTAACTGCACAGAATGCTCGAGGATGGGCATACTTTAATAGATAAGAAGTAAAAGAAGGGATTTTTAGGGTTGAACTGCAGGTGAGAGATCATGGAAGTGGTTGTTGGGGATAATGCTGTATTTGGAATAGCAGGGTATGAAGGTGTTGGAATGTTGTGGTGTGGCTTCCCTGGAGAAGTACATCACTCCATGTTCAATTACAGTGTCAGGAGGAGCACTGCTCTCTGGAGTTGTGTTAGGCTTCCACAGAGGGTATTAAATGGCCAGCTCCAGTCATCCACTACTTCTTGCTGCCACTTCTGGCCATAGCTTGAAGTACTTGTCTCTGCCCTGTTCTTGGTTTTGCTGTGATGATCAGAGTTTTAATCATCTTTGTCTTCTCTTTCAAAAACAAAACAAAAACAAACAAATGAAAAACCCAACAAACCACTACAAAAACAGTGGAATTTGAATCATCCATTGTAAATTGTATCTTGTAACTCCTGGAAAACGAGTTTGATCTGACCTTGGGCAGTGTGCATCCCTTGGGGCAACTTGTCCTCTGGTACTGCAAGATCACTGCTGCTGGCCCTTGGCATCAGACACACTCCCTTAAATTTCTCTTGATTTGACAGGTTCAAGTGCCATTAAATTAAATTCACTGAAGTAAAGCTCGTCATTGCTTTACAGATGGAGCTTGAGCTGCCAGGCTGCCAGGGCTGTGGGGAAGGAGGGCAGTTGCTTTTCCTACCATGTATAGCTCTTTGAGACACCACTGTGGGTTATGTGCTCCCTCTGACTTTTTTTCAAAGCCAAAAGTATGTCAGCTCTTGGTTTTTGCACAGTTTCAGGGTAGCAATTAATTCCTCTGCCCTGTTAAGAGCAGAAGGCACAGAAACTGGACTTAGTTCCAGGAATGCCCAAGTCCCTTATCCCATGCACAGATATGTACCATTATTCCCCTTCAGAGGAGCTGCATGTAAAAGGGTGTCTGAGAAGCATAACTGAGTGTAAGTAACCATTCTGTTGAGGATTTAACTGTTCCGATTCTGTAAGGACCTACTGGGTTCACAGGGCTGATTTGTAAATGCAGTAGATACTTTAGTAATACAATTAAACTGTTTAAATTGATTACTGTGACTAGAAATAATCATACTTACATTTGTTATATGTCTTGTTCAGTTATATTTTTAGCATGTTTGGTAATTTTTAAATTAAGTTATATATATGACATGTCCAATTAATTTTCTGATTTAAAACAAATAAGTCTTGACTAACACCAGAAGTCAGAACATCAACTGTCCCTTTTATAATTACATTGTATATAGAGCCTTAATTCAAATGCTAAAACTTTTTAACATTTAAAATTTTGTTGTTGTTTTGGTTTGTTTTTTTTCTAGGATTCACAATGCACTTAAGGGAATTCCAGATGACAGGGATGGACTCTTTGACACCATTCAGCGCTCAAAGAATCATTATCAGAAAAGAGCTTACCAGTGTATAAAGTGCATGGTAGCTCTCTTCAGCAACTGCCCTGTAGCTTACCAGATCCTTCAGGTGATGCCTTTTATTTCTCTTCTTGCTGCTTTTTCCCCACTTCTGTGTTTAAAAAAGGAAAAACAAACCCCACCATTATTCAGTTTTTAGCACCTTGATTAAATTACATCTTCCAGGGACAACTCATTTGAACCTTCTGTATGAGAAAGTCATTGTAAGGGATTGAAAGCAGGCTGGTTCAATTCACACTCATTTGCAGCTGTGATGCAGCTGCAAATCTGCAGACTTCATTTCAAATTTGAAGTTTGGGGGGAAAAAGGGTATTTGTGACTCCTTTAAACAGCGGCAGGTTGGTGGTCTCTGACAGTTGATATATAGGAAAATAAAAATACTTCTGTTTTCAAGAACAGAGGAAATAATAGTGAATTGTTCACTTTCCATCTGCAGAGCAATGGAGATTTGAAGAGAAAATGGACCTGGGCAGTGGAATGGCTTGGAGACGAGCTGGAGCGTAGACCATACACTGGCAATCCCCAGTACACCTACAATAATTGGTCTCCACCCATACAGAGCAATGAAACATCAAATGGCTACTTCCTAGAGAGGTCACACAGTGCTAGAATGACTCTTGCAAAGGCTTGTGAACTCTGCCCAGAGGAGGTAAAGAATTCATTTCACTTTCAATTAAGAAATTGAGTAAAGTGCTTTTGTAAATAATTAACCTTAGCAACAGTCTCCACTCATTTAAAGGTAACACTTTCATACTTAATGAGTATGGATTTATATTTATATTTTTCAGTTTTTATTACTGTTCCTATAGACATCTGTCACTTAGAGAATTAGCAGTATAAAATTGAAATTGGCCATTCGAAGTAGATTATGAATGGGTCTGTATTTCCAGTAATACTTTGATAGAGGGAATTTCTATTCAGTACAATACAAACTGTGGGTGACAGGGTGGGGTGGAATTTTTATCTAAGTGTCTGAAACATTATTCTAGCATGTCTGAAACAATCACTTGCACGTAGGATTGGTTCAGGCTAGAGTAATTGTACTAGGTTTTAAAAAAGTAAATTAAATGGTCTGTTTCAAACTTTAGGAACCAGATGATCCTGATGCCCCAGATGAACATGAGTCCTCTCCACCTGAAGATGCCCCACTGTATCCCCATTCACCTGGTTCCCAGTACCAACAGGTAAAAGCTCCGAGTTAAAGTATTTATTCAGAGTTTCAGGTTTGCTTTTTTTTAGCATTTATGGTGACAAAAATTACAGGCATTTGGCCAGAAGCATGTTATTGTCAAACACCATGTTTGGAGGAATAAAGATAAAGCTACACCTCCCTTTCACCAGGGACAGTTTCACCATCAGAGCTTTAAGTGAGAATTTTATTAGATCAGGGATTAATCATCCACAGAAGGAGCAGAGAGATTGATGCCATCACAGCCTAGTGCATAATAAATTTGGTTCCGTTGTATTTATTGACATTGATAATATTTTGTGAGTTGCTTTCTTGTTTTCAAATATAAAATCAAATCTCAAGGCCTGAATTTGGATAGCTGGAAGGCTTTTGGAAAAAAGCAAATGGCTTTGTTGCCATGTAACTCGTGCTATGAACAGTGATCTCTAAATCTTTAATACATATAAAATCCAGATCTGTTTTTAGGTTAAATGGCTGCTTTGTTAATACTTTCCAGTGGAAAGTCAGGTCTGGAAGAAATCATAACCAGGGTATTCTTATTGACTTGACTAAATTATTAGATCACTCACTTAGTTGCCATTTTTTGTTCCAATTCATTCTGTATATTCCAAGTCTGCTAATTTAATTTCCTTTCCTGCCCAAATCCATTTTCCCCTCCATCTTGCTTTCCTTACTTGATGTTCTCAGCAGAGCAGTTGGTAAGTCATGCAGATTTTCCCACTCCTTCCTGAGCTCCCGAGTTCAGACACATTCCATAACCTCACCATTGCCCTTGTCATGTGTTCACTTTCTTGCAAGAGATGGCATTTCTCACTAACACACACACACAATCCTCATTTCTTGGTTTCTCCACAGAATCTGCAAAACAGTAGATGAATGAGGTGTGTGGGACCTTTTAGATGGGGGCAGAGCATTTGCAGAAAACTGCTAGTCTAGATTTCCTTCAGTTCTGTAACATTAAGGTTTCCCCCTTAAAAATTAAAGTATGCTACATAATCACAGGTTTGCTTTTTCTATTGTTTTAAGGAAAAAAGTCAAGCTGGTTGAATCTATTAATAAAATACGTGCACGGTTTAATGTGGCAGCACAAAGGCTTCCTCTCCTGGTCTCCTTTTTTCCTTTCTTGCTGCTTCTGCTTTGCATGCAACTGTTTGTGAGTCAAAAGCTGAGATTACTGTTTCGACTGATCCTTTTATCTTTACAAGTCGAAAGTTTGTTTCCCTTGTGTGTAAATCGGCAAGGTAAGTGCAAGGTGTGAATCAGAGGAATGAAGCAGCTGGGATGTGTGTTCATACCGATGTAGGTGCACCAGAAGTTGGTGTGCTTGAGGGTACTCCCCAGTGGCCTGAGTGGAAAGGGGGAGAGCAGTGAGTCAGGAGACAGCCCACAGGTTTAAATCCCTTTGAAAATGTGTGTGCTTTGTTGCAGAATAACCACGTGCATGGACAGCCATATACGGGCCCGGCAGCACATCATATGAACAACCCTCAGAGAACTGGCCAACGAGCACAAGAAAACTATGAAGGCAGTGAAGAAGTGTCCCCGCCTCAAACAAAAGATTAGTGAAATGCACATAATCAATTAACTTGCTCCATCAAGACTGTGCACCCAGGCCTTACAGTCCAACTTTTCTCTGTGTCTGGCTAATATTTAAAACTAGAAAAACTATTCCTAATCAACATGGAGTGGAGAGTCTATTCACTGTCTTATCTGCAGAAAATTGCTGTCAATATATAACCCGCCTGCAGTGGAAAGTGTATAGTGTTTTGTAATAAATGGCCTGATGCTAATGTGTAAATGGCAAAGGTGTATATAGTATATTAATGTTTGACTGTTAATTCTTGAGCAAGAAACATTTTTTTTTGTCTTGATGAGACTCACAGATCTACAAAAACAAAAAGATAATTTCTTGATATATCTGCTGCGCTCTGCAACCAGTGTTGCCTGCCTCATGGCAGTTGGATCAACTCCTTTACAAAAAAGCCTATCCATGTCAACCACAAAAATAGTTTCATGTTAATTCTTTGCCACTGGAGTCGATTTTACTATGAGCAACTTAATGGCTGGTAACCTTTTAATTATTTGGTTGATGTGGAAAATTGGTGATGTAACATTGTTTCTAGATCTTTTTTCATTGCCTTTTTCATTCTGGTATTAGGTTAATCACTTTGAAGCTATAGTTATGCTGTAACATTTAGCATGGCTTCACACCAAGTTAGTGTAGCCAATGAGGGGAAAAAAAAAAAAAACAAACAAAAACAAACGTGACAGCAGTTGTCCCAATGTGACAACTGTATTGCTCAGAACTTTTTCTTCTTACACCTAGACTATAAAATGGGGAGGGAAAATGTGACAAACAAGTGGTTTTCAGTTTCACATATGTTCCTCACATCTGATGTTTGACAGTTCTCTCTCTGGGTGGGATAAAGAACACTTAGTTTTCAGTAATAGGAATTTAAAAGATTTAAAACAAATATGCAAAAATTTGCTATGCCAGGATGCCTGGAGCATAATAGACTGTATTTGGTGTGCTTGTTTTGTTTCTTTGGTAGAGCTTATTAGATAAACTTCTAACACTTTCCTTCTACTGCATCCCAGTGAAGTGGAAGTCAACAAAATCACAGAGTACTTGTGAGTGCCACTGCACCAAGTTAACTTGCTGGTTTTCTGCTCGTTCACAGTTCTACTTGAAAGCGAGAATTGTCTTAGCTCTTTATCCATTATACAGAAAATCTTAACATTAGAAGCAGGGTTTAAATATAAAAGAAACTACTGGTTAGTCAAATACAATTCTGAGGTATCTCTATTCCAGAATAAACATTTGTTTAAAGACTTAAAGAAACGCATCAGTAAATACTGTATTTAAATGAAAATTGGTAACTTGAATGTGTGTAATTTTTTTGGAACCTGTCTAAAAACCAAATACCCCTGCAAAACAGATACAGCCCACCCTATACTATTTAAATATTTTGCTGTTTTATTTTATAGAAATTATTTTGCTGAATTCACAAATAGAATTTGATTTAAGAAGAATGTTTTGTCCTGTGGTGTGTGTTGTTTTTTGGGGTTTTGTTTTTTAATGGACTGCACAGAAAGGTGAATTCTGTGCAGTGGCACTATGCTGAATTCTGGAACAACAGTCACATTGAGATTCTGTGTGTGTAAAAAAGAAAAAAAAGAAAAAAAAAGAATTTGGCCCTCAAGAATAAAATAATCAGGACAATTACACTGTAAAAGTTTCTTAATGTGATTTATCTTGTACTTTTTGTATGTTTTTATATATACATATATATATTTAAGAGCACAAGCTTGATGGTGTTTTTTACAAATGAGTTGATAGAAACAAAGCTGCTTATCAAATTAAAGGTCTGTAGTTTTGAAATGAACAATGGAAAATTCAGTCCAAGTGCATTCTTAGGCATTTAGTGTAACAAGGGAGGGACACAGAAGATTTTTTGAATATGCTGTGTAGCGATGATCACTTTTATGCTTCCATTTTCTTCCTAGTGCTCAAGTTAATTCAGATTTTTTTCATAGTTTTTTAGTAATACCATTTTACCTGGATTTAGTAAATTTGGATAACGTGTTCCCATTTATGTTTGGGGATGCTTGTTGGAGGTTTTAACTAAAAAAAATTCTACCCTGAGTTCTCAAGTTGAAATATTTATTTGGACCAGTAATTGTTAAACAAGCTATCTCAGAGGCGATTATTACGTATTTTGTACTATATAGGTAAAATATATAATGTGCTAGTTCAGCCTTGCCAAATGTGTTTGCTTTTAATAGTGCAATGATTGTAGAGACATGTCAAACCTGTGACACTTTAAGGCTGTGGCTTTCTCCAGCCATACCCAGCCCTGCCCCGGAATTGGGAGTGGCTGCAGTGGCAGTTGCTTTCCAGGCAGCAAACTGAGGATACTGTGCGTCTTTGGGACATGAAGAAGGATAAACTCAGATTGTTTGCTGCAACTGTTGCTTTTTAAACAGGCAGCTCCAGTGTAAGGTGCAATGTTTTCTTCACTCTGGGCAAAACCATTTTGAATTGTACTTCTTAACCAATATTGTACAAGCAAAAAGTTTGATATGCACGTTTCTGTCGCAGCATTTTGGCAGGTGACTTTCAGGCGATGCACCTGGCAATACCTCGTTGGTGATGGCACACTCTAAAGCAGTAGCCCTCAAAGTGCCTAAAGATTTAATTCCCCCATCACTGATTTCAGTCCTGTTTTCTGTTTAGAACAGTTTCTAGGGAATCTTTGGTCTTCCATAAAATGAGCCAATAAATAGTGAAGCAATTCCTCGTGTTCCTGGCCGTGTAATAGGGAATACATAGAAGCTGAAAATCCATAGGTGATGTTGAGTCGGGGTTAGTGTGTCGTTTGACCTTGGGGGAAATCCATAACCTTACTGAGCAGAATTTCCCCATCTTGTACATTTGGATTGTGGTTGTTTAGTGACTAAATGAAGCTTTTAACACTTGGCTGCTGTCAGTGTTAAAAATAGTACAGCCATATATAAAAAGAATTCACTGTTTGTGCATCAGTAAATGTGCTACATTTTGGTCACAGAGTTGGTCACCTGCACCTGTGTTACCCCTCTGACAAGAAGGAGATGGCTCAGGGTTCAGTCAAAGCTTGTTTGTCCTGCAGGACCCAAACTTGTGGGAATGGACGAGCAGAACAGGACTCTGCTTGGCTTGGAACTTTTCACATCATTTTCCCAGCTGACTGCCAGCTCTGAAAATTTAAGTTCTGTTTTTCAAGCTTGTGTATCTTGCTGAAATCGAGCCAGAAAGAAATGAAATTCCCCCGTTTACATTTTTTTTTCTGAGTGAAACTCAACATGAAAGATTTGTGTTATCTTATTTGCTATTTTGCCTTCTCAGCCACTCTGTTGTGCCTAGCTTGTGTGTTTTAGCATATGTATCATGAAAAAGCACTTAAGGTTCCAAAACTTCCTGTATATTTCCTGAGATCCAGGAGAGAATGAGATTAGCCATTCTGCCAAAGCTAAAATGGGCAAAAATTGGCTGCTGTAGCAATTTACTTCATTTTTGGTTTCAATAAATTTTGTCTACCTCTAAAGTCTTTTGCCAGAAATGAATAGGCTGATGAACTGTGTCAGGACAAAGTGGCACCATGTGTTTGTTGGTGTGAGTTCCAGTTACTGGGCATTGCAGAGAAGCTTTCAGTGCAATGGATTTAACTAAAAATGGAAGCTAAAGACTGACTCTGTAAATTAGAGGAAGAAGTGGCATGTTGGGAAATTTGCAGAGTAAGCAATTAAGCATTTAAATATCGTAGTTAAACGTTGTTAGCCCACACATTGAAATCTATGTCGAAAGTAAATTCTCTCCCCCGTGATGAAAGACACACCTTTATTTTTGGGAAGGTGAGATGCTGATGCCAACCTCACATTTCTTAGGACAGGTGTGGACAGTTTCCCCTTTGTGCCTGTGCTCCAGCACAGCATAATCAGGGCAGCAGTGATTTTGGCTCTGTCTTCTTTTCATGCTCTCCATCACGTTCATGATGCCGCTTTCCCACAGCCGTGGGGTCTTGGGAATAAAGTCTGCCCCTGCCTTGCCTGGAGCGGCGCTCTGGGAGCAGCAGGAGGTGTTTTGTACAAAGCTGTGCTGCCCCGTGGTGCTGCAGCAGCAGAAGGCGAAGGGAAAGGATCCCAGGGCTTCCTCCTGCAGGATTCCTGCTCTCCTTGCAGGTGTCTGCTGAGTCTGAGACACCAAACCTCTCTTGAGAGCTCAGTGCATTTCCTCCTGGCTGGCAGCTGGGATCAGAGTGATCAGAGTGTGTCCTCTGTGCCGTGCAGGGTGTCCCTGTCCCTGTGTGTCAGCTCAGTCATTGCCCGAGGCTGCAGGAAGGGCTTTAACCCAGCCCAGGCACTGTCTTTTTTCACACTGGAACCTTCCCAAGGTTCTTACCATAAATTTCCTTTTATTTCTAAGGTATCAAAGTCTCCCTTGGGCTGTTTTTAAGTGTCCAGTCACCATTCCTATGTCATTTTTTTCACAAGAGCGAGTGCACAGCCCCACCCCTGTGGTGTCTGTTAGGATAGGCTGTGTCTGGAAGTGTGTTGACAAGAGATTCCAGCCATTAAATTCAGACATCCCCATCTTGCACTCTGATTTTCCAGTGCAAGTTGTGGTGGGTCCATGGATTTCAGCAGCGTTTGTTTGAGTTCAGTTGATTTCAGCACTGTAAGAGTGGAAGTTGATGATACGTTGGGGCCAAGCCAGCTCAGTCAGCTGGTGGCACAGAAGACAGAGCTCTTGTTTGCAGACAAATCAAAACAAGCACGGGAGGACCAGTTTCTGAAGGAGAAAAACACTCCTGAATAAGGGCTAACTTTTCATCTGATTTTTAAATACCCAACTCTGTATTTTTTAGCTTTAGAACTCCTTGAAGCCACTTTTTGATAATAAAACTGACCTCCAGGCTTTTTCCTTGGAAGAATTTAATATAGCCTTAAATCATATCAGCACAATTCTGAAATGACAGGGTCATTGTTCAGTGGTCAAAATAATGTGCAAAAAATGTCTTCTAGTTTTTAACCATTAGATAACCTTGAGTAATGAAAATGGTTCTATGACTTCATCCACAATCTGACCATAGCAAAACTTCCACTGCAGGAAAATAAGATCATTTCTTTCTCTGTTTTTATAGTATTCAAAATGAATCATACTGTTAATTTTTGTTCTTAATTTGCAACTGCTATTCCAGTAAGTTCGTGTATTTTGCCCAAAGTGGTGTGAGCGGCACAGTCTGCATTTGCAGTGATGTCCCCCTTTAGTCCACACCAGTGCAAAGTCTTTAAATGTTTGGTTTTCTCCTATAAACTGTTCCCTGATCCACATTTCTGCTGTGGTGATGTCCTGTTCCTGTTTTCATACAATGCCCAGGGCTGGATGAATGCTTTCCAAGTGTGGTTTCACCTGAGCCATTAAGTGAGCAGTTCTGTTCCTTTGCTGTAGCGATACCTCTGTAGGTGCAGCTTTTAAAGGTATTGGCCTTTTCTGTAGCTTTTTTTATTGGAATGCTGCTCAGTCCTTGCCCCTCACTCTTAAATTCCTGTCCATCATTTCTTGTGATTCTTTCTTACAGAGTTTTTCACTCTGGATTGCAAGGATCAGTTTTATATTCAATATTTTTGTATTTTCTTGGAATCCAATCCCTTCACTTGCCATGATGGTTGTTTACTTACTGTTGTTACCTACACCTGCTGTCCTGCTGTTTGCTGCTGCAAGAAAAACCCCCCGAAAAACCCCACATTTGCCAGGCAGCCTGGAGCCTTCCACAGTGCAGTAACAGCAGCCACAGCCTTGACCAGGTGGGCTTTGTCATCTCTTAAATCTTCTCATTTATGTGGGATAGGAAAGCTTTGTGCTACTGATGGCAGTCTGCAATTCTAACAGCTTGTAGCTTATTGGGTTTCTTTGGTTGTTGTTTGGGGTATTTTTTCCCTTCGTTTTCTATATTGAACCATTATTCTACAGGTGAATAAAAGCAGTAGGTTTTGCTGGAATCTACTCTGGAAAAGAAGGATGATTGAAAACTTGGACACTTAATATACTTGATTGTATTTAAATATCTGGTAGGTGCTTTAAAGTCTTTGGAAGGTCTTCTGAAAGCAAATTCCAAAGCTTAGAAGAGTGAAGATTAGTTCTTCAGGACTTACTGATGCTCCCCAATTCTATGTACCTGCCCTGAGCAGGTGAAATAGCAGAAATGGGAATATTTTGCTGAAGGGAGAGGTCGTGCTGCGTGAAATCCCTGGGGAACTGGAAATGTGCTTTGCCTGCCCCCACAGGCTCCAATGGCAGCAGCTCGTGAGCCTCCCCAGTAGGACCTGTCCCGACCCACGGGGCTCCAGGAGCTGCTCTGAGCAGGAGCTGCAGATTAAGTAGCATCTAAAGCATTTTCTATTCTTCTTCTCTAAGATCTGTACCAAGTCTAATCCTCTGAGCAAATAAAGACAGGGAGTGGGCTGAGCGAGGGCCTTGGCAAGCTGCTTCTGTGAATACTTTCTACCTCTTGAGAGCTGCCCTGGGCCAGGCCAAGGTGCACAAATACCTGCTGGGGCTGTTTGCTGGGCAGGCACGGGCAGTCCCTGCCTCCCTGGGGATAAATGGAGTCGTTTGAGGTACTTGTATTTGCACCCAAGTGAAGGAACTGGCATTTTTCAGGTGGCACTGTGAAAACACAAACAGTTTCTCCTCAGCCTCTCGTGCTGCCTCCCGGGTGAAGTAGCACCAAATCCTCTCACAATTAATGTTCAAATAACGCAGCAATCGCAGGGAGGGACTTGGTTTTCCAGCTGTGTTGGTGAGGGTTTAGAAAGGGAGGGATGCGGGAATGTGAAAAGCCAGGATTCTGCAGATCAACCCAGGTGTTTATCTAGAAAAACAAAAAAAAATGTTACTGATTGCTACTGTGGTTGTGTGTAAGACTGAAATGCTGAAAGAGAACTGTAACCCTCCCACTCCGAGTCTGAGAGAGACCTGGCATTGGCTTTCTGAACACTTCTGCAACCTGAACCAAAAACCTGCTGTGGGAATGTAGACTTACCATAGAGCTGTGGAAGAAAACTTCAATCGTGTCACTTCTCTCGGTCTTCAGAGCAGTCAACATGGTTTTGATGTAGGTTTTAGATTATGTATATATAAATCTGATTGAAGTACCAACAGCAAACCATAAATAAAATGTGGACTTAACTGAAGAACGGGTTAGTGGAGGCCTCTTGTGTTGAATTTATTAAAATACAATGTAACCGAGTTGTTGCTGGAGGAGACTCGCTGTGATGAAGACAGGGAAATAAAGCCGGGCTGTGCTCGAGCCGGGTTTGTGCTGCGTTTGCACCTCCTGTAGCACCCACAGACTGCTTTGATGGGGCTGCAGCTCTGGAGACAAGCTGGGAACGCTCCTGGCATCTCCTCGGTGCCTGTGAGGGCCAGAGGCTCTGGAGTGGCAGCTGCTGCAGCTGTCCTGTCACATCCCGTGCCTGCCATGTGCCCCTGCTTTGCTGTGCCAGAGCAAGGCCCGTCTCCCTGAGGAACGTGAGGTGGGTGCAGTGGAGAACTACTGGAAACCTCTGGTTCCCCAGGTTTGCTCTTGAAGATATGCAAATGAAAGGGGGAAACAGTGGCAAATTTCTGGGAATTTGTGGTACTAACATTAAACTGAAAAAACAATTTAAGAAAAGCATTATGGAAGCAGGTGACACAAGAGGTTCCAGCATGGCATGAGGGAGAAACTTCTTTACAGTGAAGGTGGCAGAGCTCTGGAACAGCTGTGGAGTCTCCCGGTCTGGAGACACTGCAGACCCACCTGGACAGTTCCTGTGTCACTGCTCTGGGTGACCCTGCCTGGCATGGGGATGGGCTGGGTGATCTCCAGAGCTCCCTCCAGCCCTGACAGTTCTGGGATTCTGTATCACCTCCGTTTGTCCTTGGTCTGTTCAGTCGATGTTGCCCATCTGAGCAGACATGAGTGTGAATTCTCCGGACGTTGACATGGTGGCAAAACTGAGAATTTAGGGTACACTTTGGATGTATCCCAACAGATCATTGAGGGTGGGGGTTGCTGTAAACTGGGAGAAGAAAGCTTTTGGTGAAGACAGCAAAAATGTAAACCAACTCCCACTAATGTTTTGTTCTCACATTTCTCTCTGAGAATTAGTTAATGCCATGGGACAAAAAAACCCCACAAAACATTTTTAATTTAACTTTTGAGGAGGCTGTAATGATTTATTGATCACCCAACTCCCTGAAACCTTTTAGAATTTGGGCTCCTGTGGTTTTTACATTAGCTGAAAATACAGCCTGAAGCATTTCCCTCGGATTTGATAGATACTTACCTGGTAACTTCAGCGTTAGGATCATTATCTTGCTGCTGGAGCTTGTTTCCCTCTCCTCTTTTTGCAGAAACTCCCTGCATGGGCTTGCTCTGGCCTTTTTTTACCTCACACTGTTTCCTTGCATCTCCCTCGGCAGTTCTTCCCTGCCTGCACAGTGAGTGCAAGCTGTGGATCCTCCAGAGCTGCTCCCCCTTTCTGATTTGCCAAGGCTGGGCTGTCAGGATGGGAGATGGTGCTGTGGGAAGCCCGGGGCAGTGACCCCCGGGTGGAGAAATGCTTCTACAGAGCTGCTGAGAGGGGGTTGTGATGGTAACGAGGGTTCTGTTACAAGGAAGGAATTTGTGATACCTGTCGATGTTTAGGTAGCAGTTGGTGCTTCTCAATACACCCTTAAAAAGGTATTTTAAAAATGCTGGTTTTAGTAGATGGAAATTTAAAGCTTCACTGATATTTTCTTTTCCCTTTTTTTAAATTTTTTTTTCTTTTAGCAAACAAAGCCTTATACTGGAAATAACTTCTGAGAATTCTGCAATACTTGAAATCTTTCTTTAAAGGTTTGTTTCATTTCAAGATTTCTGTAACTGTGCTGATCTTTATGTGAGGGAGTTTAATAATATAATCATAATCATTATTATTATTGTTTCACTAATGAGCATGACTTTGGTGTTTAAGTTTGACTGTGTCTATAGTAGCTCATGTCTTCTGTACAGTATTAGGGTTGGGAATTGAGATGCTCCTCCATGAAGTGAAGTATCCTGGATATAAACCATATAAGCAAATCAACTGGGTATTGTCATGCTGCTAAAACAGTTGGTGTGAGCAGGAGGTTGCTGATTATGATACACAATTAAAGCATAATTACAACACATTACATAATTACTCCCACAGCAGGGGGGGTTGGAACCAGACGATCTCTGAGGTCCTTTCAACCCCAAACCAGCCTACGATTCCATGCAATGAGTTGTGGGGGCAGAAGGGCAGGACCCCAGAAGGAACCGTGTGCTTTCTACTGAACGTGGTTTGCGTTCATTTTGCTTCATTTGCATTTGGAAGTGTTTTTGTGTAGGAGCTGCTTCAGTCGAGCCAGGACCCCTGCCCAGCTCACGGCCAGCTTTGTGCTGTCCTGTGCTCAGCAGCTCCTCGGCTCCTGCTCCTCCGCAGCGCCCCTGGCCTGTTTCATTTCTGATTTCTGCAGTGCACATTTGGAGAGAGCCCCTGCCCTGCTCAGCTGAACCTGCTGCCTCATGCTCAGCCCACCAGAGGACAGGGATTGGCTTAACTTCATTTTCTGTTCACTGCTTTCACAAATCCTCCCTGCCTGAAGTCAAGCTTGTTAGGAACTCACCTGTATATTTTTTATTGGTATTTTTTTATTCATATTGCACTGCTGCCTTAACTGCCCCTGTCGTGCAAACTGATGGAGTTCACCTCTATTCCTCTTAAATTAGGCCTTTGGTTTGGAAAATATATTTCAGTTTACTTAAATTTTTCATTCAAGGTTGGTTTCTTTAGAGCCTTTCATTTTTTGCTTTATCCTACTCCCTTATGTTTCTTTTCACAGACTTTTACCACTGGAGGTGTTCAGACTGGAGGAGCACTTTGCCCAAAGTCTTCTGTCATTTGCCAGAATAATGGTGGCTTTTTTTTAAGTCCCACGTTCAGGTTGGTAACAGGAAACTCTACTGGAATCGTAGTTGCAAATGGAGCTTAGTGAAGGGAGAAAAAAATCTTTGAAATCCTCATACTACTGCGTGAATTGAAAGACTTCTGGCATTGCATTCTATTCTGTTTACATTAAAGTGGTTGGAGCTGCATTAAACCCTGTAATACGGTACTTATTTAGCCATTACAAATAAATTATGTATTTGTAGTAATTTGTATTAATTACTCCGTACTCAAGGACTTGGGGCACTGACCCTGTGGCTGTGAACACACACCCCTGGGCACTGTCAGAACCTGGAACAGCAGCAGAGGCAGCCAAGTGTCAATAACCATCCCCCCCTTCCTGACAAAATACATGGGGGTACAGACCCAAGCGTGGCTGGAAACCATGGTTTTCTGTGAGTCATTCAGCTGCATTTAATGCAAATTGTTGTGGAACATCAAATACTTCAGCTGCTCTTCTGATGGTGTTTGGGAGGAGTGCAACACTGGGCCCTGTCAGGAAAGCGCAGGCACCCATGAGCTTCTGACCTCATGGCAGGAGCAGAGGTGATGGGATTGGAGCAATACGAACAGAAACAAAACCTGCCCTTGCTTTTTCTCCCCAGTGGGACCTGATGCCTTTCAAGCTGTGGTTTGGGTTGTTAAAATCACCTTTCCCTCCCCAGACAGTCAGACACACGGACAGCTCCAATACAGGTTTTGTGGGTGGATGTGGAAACGACTTTTCCCCCTTGGCACTGCACTGGATTCCCATCAATGCAATCACAGCCATCCAGGGAAGTCTGGCCCTTGGCACAGCCGGAACTGCTGCAGATCAACAGGAGCCCCTTGGGTGTGCTCAGATGGGAGGCTGAGGCCATCTGCTTCCAGTGGTTTTTCCCCTAAATAAAGCCACCTTGCACTAAACCCCATTACTTGCCTCATGTCCTTACAAAAGCTGGCTTTCCCCAGGACAGCTGTTCTTACAAGAGCAGTTTCCTAGTGGACATTAGTGCTACTGCCCACATTACTGCTGCACCTTGGAATAGCCCATCATGACCAACCTGCAAAGGGGAGATGTTTGAAGCTGTCTGCTCTTCCCAAAAACTGACAATCACAGGGGGCAGTCTGTGTGATACCTCAAATTTTTAGGCACCTTTCATTTGGCTCGAGCCTGACAGTTCCAAAGGGAAGCCCCAACCTTGCAGTGAGAGCAGCTGAAATACTTCCTGAAGTCTCTCAAGCTTCTCCCACTCCCAAAAGATAAAAATGGAAAAGCATTACGTTAAAGGTTATGAACTTCGGAAACTGAGCATCCTTTCAGCCAGATTCCAGAGTTTAACCCCAGGATCATTTGACTGCTTTGTTGGGCCTCAGCTTCCACAGAACCAGGCCAACACGAATGTGACACCAGGACACAAGAGCATCCTCAGCAGCGTTACTGCAGCCTGCAGGAGCAGCTTACAAGTGCTGCCTGAGACAACCCCTGCTCTCCAAGGCGAGGGGGAAAAACCCTGAACCTCCACTCGCAACCTGCTGCGTTGAACGCGATGCAGCGCCATCCCCAGCGCGGCAGCAGACACCAGGAAGCGCAGGCGAGCTGTGTTGTACAAATTTATTGTGTGGGCCCGGGGCTGGGGGCTCAGTTCTCCTTCTCCTGCACGGTCTTGGTGCCGCGCAGCCGGCCCGTGCGCCGCGCCGCGATCAGCCCCACCTTGCGGCCCGCCGGGGCGTCCCTGCGGATGGTCGAGGGCTTCCCGATGTGCTGGTGGTTGCCTCCTCCGAAGGGATGCTCCACGGGCTGTGCAGGGGGAAAGCAACACAGCCACGTGACCACAGAAACCCATAGTGGGCAGACAAAAACAGATACAGGGACAAAGGGGTGACCGGCTCACTGTTCACACGGTGAAGTCACCATCAGGTGCTGCCGGTTCACCCTGTGGCTGCGTTTATCCGGGAAGCTTCCCTCCCACATGCATGGCAGGCTCCTCCCAGTACCCCCCAGATCTTCCCCGAACTGTCAGAGGGGACAGGGATGACTCTGAGCACACTCACGTTCATGGCCACACCACGGACACGTGGCCAGCAGTTCCTCTTGGCCTTGTACTTGTGGTAGGCACGGCCGGCCTTGAGGATGGGCTTGTCAATACGGCCTCCACCAGCCACGATTCCTGCAGGAACAGCAGCCAAGGTGACTCCCAGACAGAGCACACCCCGGTGCAAAGGAAAGCCAACACCACCAGTGCCATCAGAGCAGGCTACAGCCTCTCCTGATCCCACACAAAGGACTGAGCTTTATCCTGAAGCACTGCCAGTTCCACTGCTACAATTTCCTGAGCTACATCAAGTTCTTCAAGTGAAGTATGAATTGAGACAGCTCAAGGCACTGTGAAGAACTTTGAGATCAAATACCCACTTGTTTCATGATTTACTGAGTCAATTTGACTGGAGTAACACACCACATTACTCACTTTGGTGTCTTCCATGCAGAGGCAAGCGTCACCAGCAGCGTCTCAGCTGTCAGTCAGGTGCACAACAAACCTGGTGCAGCCTCTGCTTCTTGGCAGTGGTTCTGTCATTCCCTGTCAGACCTCCCAGAACATTCCACCCACCTGACGCCACGAACCGGCTCCCTCATTGTACCAAAACCAGGAAACCAAAATGGCAGAACCACGTAAGTCCCTCCCCAAAGACTGCAGATTTTACAGGCTGAGCAATTCTCCTACAGCCTGAGGACAATGAGCATCTGTCTTTTCTGTCCTCTCACTAGGTCAAACCTTCTGCAAATGTAGGTTAGCAACATGTGAAAGCAATGCAGGTGTAAAATACAAGCCAGGCACCCAAGCACAGACTGTCCAGCCTGCACCCGACACTATTTTCAACACGGTCACTAAAACTTGTTTGGAAGATTCAGTGACAAGAAGCCCAGTGGCAAGTTCACAGTGATTGCTCCTTACCCACAATGGCCCTGTTTGCAGAAGAAATTACTTTCTTGGAGCCTGAGGGCAGCTTCACTCTGGTTTTCTTGGTTTCGGGGTTGTGGGAGATGACGGTGGCGTAGTTCCCTGAGGCGCGCGCCAGCTTCCCGCGGTCACCGGGCTTCTCCTCCAGGCAGCACACGATGGTGCCCTCGGGCATGGTGCCCACGGGCAGAACATTCCCGATGTTCAGCTGGGCTGCAATGAGAGTGGACACAGCATCACTCAGGGCCTGGGCGGGGCTCACAGCCCTGCTGACCACGCTCAGACCCTGCGGCAGGAGAGTCCTGCAGGAGCTGGGACACCCAGGGCCCAGCCCAGCCCAGCCCCAGCCCCAGCCCAAGCCCAGCCCAACCCCACCTTTCTTGCCGCAGTAGACGAACTGGCCGGTGTGGATGCCCTCGGCGGCGATGAAGAGCTCCGTGCGCTTCTTGAAGCGGTAGGGGTCGCGGAAGGCGATCTTGGCCAGCGGAGCGCCGCGCCCGGGGTCGTGGATGATGTCCTGTGGGAACACAGAGCTGCCTGAGGGCGGGACACGGGCTCTGCAGGAGCTGGGCGTGGTCACTATGGCATAATTCTTGGAGGATCTGGGTTTCCCCCAAGGTGAGAGAGCTGGAGATTCACACCCGACACAATACAAGCTCCAGGACCTACATCCCACCCTATCAGAGACAAAGCCCTCCCTGTGAGGGTGGGGAGGCCCTGGCACAGGCTGCCCAGAGAAGCTGTGGGTGCCCCTGGATCCCTGGAAGTGTTCACAGCCAGGCTGGACGGGGCTTGGAGCAGGCTGGGATACGGGAAGGTGTCCCTGCCCATGGCAGGGGGTGGAACTGGGTGAGCTTTAAGGTCCCTTCCAACCCAAAACAGTCACTGATCACAAACCAGTGATTTTTTAACAGCCTGGTCACGTGTGCTGCTTATAGCTAATGCTGTCTGAACAGCCCATTCCTGACATTCTGCACATGTCCAGCCTCTCCATACTAAGAAATCCAGTTCCACTTTGCCCAACCACCTCTGGGCAGAACCAGAGCTGGGCACAGGCAGTGCTTCCTTGGGAGTGAAGCATTTCTAACGTTCTGCAATCGGGTAAAACAAATTTTCTGAAGCCCCTAAATGAGGGGCACAGATTTGGTGGTTTCTTTACACTCAGAAAAACATGTCCATTCTGTTCCTGAAGCACACTGGGATTAAAACACCCCACCATGTATTTACAGATACAGACAAGGGACTCTGACACGTCTCTAAGATGTGTCTGTCTCCTAGGACAGCTCAGCAACTGTTGGTGTCCATTACTGACATTTTTTTAACCCCGTTGGCCAAATTTCCTGTGTATTACCAGGTTCAAGTCAAACCTTGCTACCTATCTTCTGTCATCGCCTCAATGACGTGAGGGTGAATAAAGTTTTCTTTAGGAGCTCAACACGAGAGCTATAAAACCTGAAGGGCTGCTCAGAGAACCCAACCAGCAGCACTGTTTAATCCCTGACACCCAAAAAAACCACCTGCAGCAGCCCTGAGCCACTCTCACACCCCAAACACAGGCACTGCCTTGCTCCTACTGATCAAGACTAAAATTATGGCTATCACCCAGCACTTCCTAAGATTTAATTTATTTTTTTTTTAAACACAGAATTAACTAAACGGGAAACTCCCCAGCCATGTTTCCTGAGGTGCAGGGAATTCTTAGGCAACACAAAACCACGCTGGTCCTGCTACTCTTGAAAATCCTGTTGCTGGCTGAGGGTGCCCTCTCTGTCGGGATGCTCTCATAAACCTGAAGAGTTTAACTTTCCAGGGAACATGATCGGTGTAATCGGAACAGACGGAACGAGTGCTGGCCAGAGGGCTGCGGGCCCTGCGGCAGCGCAGGAGGAGCGGAGCTCGGGCACCCCCGGGCCCGAACGTCCCCCGGGCCCGGCACCACCCGGGGCCGCCGGTACCTTGACGATGCCCTTGATGTAGCCGTGCCGCTCGGCGAAGTCCACGGCGCGCAGCTTGGCCGGGCCCTTCCTGTGCTTCACATGGGCACGGAACACGGAGCCCGCGCCTTTCCTCTGCCCACGGATGACGCGGCCCAATCGGTGTTGCGGGACACGGGGACAGCTCAGCGGGACACGGGGACAGCTCGGGGACACGCGCAGCGACACTCCAGCCCTGCCCCGTCCCCGTCCCGCGGCCGCCCGGGCGCGGATGGCGGCGGATCCCGACGGGGACCCGGATCGCGGCCGCGCCGCTCCTACCTCCGCTCCGGCCTCCCGGGAAAGAAGGGCGCGCTGACGTCACGGGCGCGCCGAAACCCTTCCGGCGCGGTGACGTCACGCGGGAAAAGGGGCGGAGCTCCGCGGGTTCTCCCGAGGTCGGGACAGCGGGACGGGAACGGGACAGGAACGGGATATCGGGACAGGAACGGGATATCGGGACACCGAGCCCGGGACACCGGAACAGGAACGGAACGGGAGGACGGGACCGGGA
>VXBU01007382.1:57655-83640 GCA_013400315.1 Bombycilla garrulus | reverse complement strand
CGGGACAGGAACGGGATATCGGGACACCGAGCCCGGGACAGCGGGACAGGAACGGGATATCGGGACAGGAACGGGATATCGGGACGCCGGGACAGGAACGGGACAGGAACGGGATATCGGGACACCGAACCCGGGACACCGGGACAGGAACGGGATATCAGGACAGGCAGGAGACACCGAGACATCGGGACGGGCACGGAACAGGAACAGGACACCGGGACAGGCAGGGGGCACCGGGACACCGAGACAGGAACGGGACAGGCACAGTACAGCCCGGGGACACCGGGACAGGAATGGGACACCGGGACAGCTCGGGGACACCGGGACAGGCACGGGACAGGAACGGGATATCGGGACAGGAACGGGACACCGGGACAGCCCGGGACACCGGAGCAGCCCCGGGAAAGGCGCACAGCGAGGCTCCAGGAGCTGCTGCGGACACGGGGAGCGCTCCGAGGGACGGACGGGAAGGGTCAGGCTGTGCCAGCGGCTGGAATTTGGATGCGGCCGGGAAAGCAAGGCGGTGCGGTGACTGCGTAAGAAAAACAAATAACAGCGACGCTCCCAGGGTTTTCCAGATGCTCACAGCTGGATTTTGCAGCAAAAATTGCAACGCTGATTTTGCGGCGGCAAACGCCCGTCTGAAGCACCCGGCATGTGTTTCAGGGATGATATAAACAAACCCTATACATTAGATATATATAGAAATAGAAAATAATTAAAAATATTGCGTAGTAATGATTGCTGTCTCCGAGCAGCGTGTTTCCACGAGAAGACCCGCGGGGAACGCGGCTGTTCCCCCTCACTCCAGACCCGCAGGTCCCGGTCCAGGCGGGAGCCGGGGCAGTTCCTGCCCATCCATCCCGGAGCAGTTCCCGTCCATCCCGGGGCAGTTCCCGTCCATCCCGGGGCGGTTCCCATCCATCCCGGAGCAGTTCCCGTCCATCCCGGAGCAGTTCCCGTTCATCCCGAGGCAGTTCCCGTCCATCCCGAAGCAGTTCCCGTCCCATCCCGGAGCAGTTCCCGTCCATCCCGGGGCAGTTCCCGTCCATCCCGGGGCGGTTCCCATCCATCCCGGAGCAGTTCCCGTCCATCCCGGAGCAGTTCCCGTTCATCCCGAGGCAGTTCCCGTCCATCCCGAAGCAGTTCCCGTCCCATCCCGAGGCAGTTTCCATCCCGGTGTTCCCGGACCCGCTTTCTCTGTGTCTTAAAGCCCTCCTTGGCACACTCGGAGGGGCCCGGGAGGAAGGGGGTGGAGAGGAGACAGTGTTCACAGTTCCACTTCTCCAGGGCTTTCTTCTCACAATCGCAGATTGGATTATGCTGGAAAAGACCTCTGAGACCACCGAGTCCAACCTATGACTGAATACCACCCGTGTCACCCAGAGCAGGGCACTCAGTGCCACCTCCAGCCTTTCCATAAGCACCCTCAGGGACAGTGACTGCACCACTGTTCCCGTCCTGTCCCATTCCAATGTCTAATCATACCTCCTGTGAAGAAATCCTTCCTCATGTCCAACCTAAACCTCCCCTGGAGCAGCTTTATGTCCTCTCCTCCGTCACTGGTTACCTGGGAGAAGAGACCAGTCCTCACCTGGCTACACCTTCCCTGTCAGGGAGTTGGGGAGAGCAATAATGTCACCCCTGAGCCTCCTTTTCTCCAGGTTAAACATTCCCAGCCTCCCTCAGCCTTTCCTCACCAGATCTGTGCTCCAGACCCTTCCCCAGCTCTGCTCCCTTCTCTGGGCTCACTCCTGCCCATCAATGTCCCTCCTGAACTGAGGGCCCAGAACCGGACACAGCACTCGAGGTGTGGCCTCACCAGTTCCCAGTCCAGAGGGAGAGGCATTTTGTTTAAACTCCTGAGAGCCTGTTGTCTTGGGATCTCACACAAACCAGGGACCCTGAGCTAAGAGCTGCCATGCCAAACCCTTCCTTAATTAGCTGGACCAAAGGTGTAGTTTGTAGGATGAGGCTCCAGCCATCACAGATACAGCTGGATCTGCAATAATCTGGCTGTATTGTGCAGTTTAAAGGCTGCAGGTAAAACCCCTGCAGGTGCTTTAAGCTGCCTTTGCCAGATTTTAATCAATATTAATTAGGGCATAATTGAGAGATACAGCAAAGCAGAGGTAATCGTCTCAGTGTTCATAATCAACTTGTGCTTCGTCCTGGAAGGGGAAATGAAAAGTGCCTTAACTTCTTTAGCAGCCCACCAGATTTTCCAGAACAGGTCACTGCTGATGACCCAATTCACTGAAGATGGACTATTTAACCTTATTTGACTCACTGCAAATCAGGAAAAGCTCATCAGCCCCACACAAGCCATTGCTCCTCTCCTTCAGCTGAAGAACGTATGCATCCACCCATCTTGAGAGATGAGCTTTCCCACCACAGTCTTCTTGGACTGGTGGAACTCACCCTCCATGAGATGCAAAACCCCTTGATGCCAAGGGCTCAGAGCCGGGGTCCTTGTGGGATTCAGCCTGCACAGGTAAAAGGATTAGCATGGCCAGGAGCCCGCCCTGCCCATCTGCCGGGGGTCACCGTCCCCCACACAGACACTGTGACAGCTGGGCCCCGCGTGACAGCTCAGTGCAGGGTGGCAAACTGCCTCTCACTTTGGTTTACACTGAGTTTACCTTCACACGGAGTGGGAACATCTCGAGACATTCATTTATGGTTCACGTGGCAGCAGGAGTCTGGTTAGTGTTTGCTACTAAATATGACAAGAGACAGATCTCTAAGGAACTACCTGAATTTACAAATAATGCCCATAAACCCGGCCAATTACATTGGTCACTCCTTTCATGTTCTTAGTAAGGACTTAGTAATCACTTAAGAAGTAGTTGTGTAATGATTGGGTACACTCATCAGTTTTATTATCCTGTATCAACTATAGTTTGTTTTCATTTTATTGTTATTTAATTTGTGGTGCAGTCTTCACACACAGTCATCATCTGTGAAGCTGCAGCCTCTTGATTCTGTCGTGGGCTTGGGCTGCCTCCCTGCCCGGGTACTGCTGCAACACGGAGGGGAAGGCTGGAACTGGGATCATCCCTAACTCCTCCCTGCCAGCTTTTGGGTGTCCTGAATATGGATAGAAATGTCTCTTCCAGAAGAGTGTGAAGAATTCTCAGTTCACCATCATCACATCAGAGCCTTTCCTCCCAGCAGCGCTGAGTGATTGTCACCTCTTTGTGTCACCGCAGGCTGTGTTTATGCGCACCTCAGGATCAGAGCATGCTGCTGCCCAGGGCCCCAGTGCTGGTGTCATCGAAGCTATTTTTCCATCAGAGAAAACCAGGAGGAGACTGGGAATAGTATGCATCTAGGTCTCTATGCACTCAAGATTCCTTAAGATGCACACATGAATGCAAAAGCCTGAAAGCCTCCAAGTTTTCCGGCCTAGATGGCATTTGGAAATCACAGAAGAAATGCAAATAGATGACAGAACTGCATTAATGACTATGTAATTTTATAACTGATTTCTTCTGTTATAAGAGACATTAATTAACACTTTCATCATCAAGGAATAACAACATTGTATTACCTGGCCCAACCAAGCACGGACTGAGCTCAAAATCAGGTTAATTGTTTACTTACTTTAGCTGTGCTTTCAAAATTAATGGATCCAAAGAAATGCAAGCAAGTGGATTACATTGGATGGCAATTAAAAGATACTGCCCAGGTTTGTCAGAACAGTGTGGCTGTGTGTCATGCCCTAAGAATCTCAGTGACAAAGAAACACAAGTATTGAGCACTACCCGTGATCATAATTCTCTTAAACTTTGAGGAGTGGAGGTAGTGCTGTGGTTTGAAAAGAGGCCCCCAGTCCCTGGGCTGATGTCATCTCCCAGATTCAATCTGAGGGATATTTCTCAGTATAAGGAGAAATAGCTGCCAGAGCTACAGCAGGACAAGCCCCTGCTGGGCCAGACTCTGTGACCCACGGGGCTCCTGATGGCAGAACAAAAGCAGTACAGGTACTCCTGGCACTGCCTACCATCTGCACTGCTGTGCAGCAGCTGCTCCCATGCAGCTTTGAGCTCTGAGATTTTTGCCTTCAGCACATCATCTCCAGCAGTTGTATCCTGCTTTTGGCTGGAATAGAGTTAATTTTCTTCCCAGCAGCAGGTACAGTGCTGTGTTTTGGATTCAGTATGAGAACATTGACAGCAACAACTAAAACATCAGTGTTTTAAGTAGTGCTTACTCTAATTCCAGGACTTTTCAGTGCCTTGTGTTCTGCCAGTGAGGAGCTGTGAGGGAGCATGGCCAGGACAGCTGATCCAAGCTGGCCAAAAGGATATTCCCCACCATGGGGTGCTGTGTCCAGTATATGAACTGGGGGGACTTGGCTGGGAGGGGCTGACCACTGCTCAGGGACAGTGAGCAACAGTACTGTGCATCACTTGTCTGTTGTGGGGCTTATTAATCTCTCTTTTCCTATTATTATTGTTGTTGTTATTATTCTTTATTTCAGGTATTGAACTCTTCTTATCTCAAAGCACAACTTTTGCCTGTTTTCAATTCCCCTCCCCATCCCACAGAAGCAGGAGGTGGGCAAGTGAGCGAGCAGCTGCTGGTACTTAGTTGCCATCTGGGATTAAACAACAAGAAGCTGCTTTGCTTTAAGACATTACAGCCTTTACCAGTCTTGCTGCCTCTCTGCCAGGAGTTACAATTGGTGGGAAGAGAAGCACAGGCAAGGCCACCATGCTGGAATTCTCTGGCCAAAGTCTATTTTTCTGCCAGTACTCTGGCTGTGCTGGAGCTGGGAGAATTTGCTTATCTCCCTGAGGATTCTCCCAGCCTGGAGCAGGCACAGGGTTGTCTGGATAACCCAGACACATCCTGCACATCTGCACAGATCAGGGGTCTGAGGCTCTCAGGAAGCCTTGGCCTCACGTGCCTCCCAGGCACAGGAGTCCGGATGGAAGTCTGATGGTGCTAGGCAAAATAGGGTGTGCTTCCAAAGCACGGCTGCAGCACATCACAGCCTGATATTTTGGCAGCAACTTCATTCTTTGGCTGCTTCAATGACAACTCTAAACTGAGCTGGCTGAGTCACGGCCCCACGTCCCGATTTCAGGGCAGCAACACTCGGCAGCGGGGAAGTGCTGCTGGGCAAGACCAGGTCTTCTGTCTCCACAGCTCCGTCCATGGGACTGTGGCTGCTGCAGCCCATCCCTCAAGCATCTCTCCTGGCTGGAGAATTTGCTGGGATAATAGAGAAAGGATAAAAACTGCTCCGCTGATTCTGGAAGGGCTTTGGCAGAGCCGTGGGTGCACCCACGTAAATGCATGGTGGGAACAAGTCAAGGGTGTGTTGCCTTAATTAATCCTTTCATGACAGTCACAAGCTAATTTGCTGAAGGTTAATTGCACTGTAAATAGCAAAAGGGGTGATGTTCTGCTTGCGACAGATGGCAGCCACCAAGAAATTTTGATGAGATTGCTGTTTGGAAAAGGGGAAGAAACAGCAAGGTTTCTCTAGTACCCCACCTTGAAAGGGAACTGAGAAGGGAAGCCCTTAACTCTGTCCATCTTTTAAAAGGGAAGGAAATCAAGAATGGCTCTAAAGTGTTTTCTCTCTGGGAATGGTATGCTACTAGGAATATAATCCTGACCTCCATAAGGTGGGTGCTTACCTCTGTTTATGGTCTTACTGACCTCTCAGGGGCTTTGCCTGGGATTAGGAACTGACACATGGACTCCTGCCAACCTGCAGCATCACAGTTCCAGTCTGCAAAAATAACACACCTGCTAATCCCAGCAAACGCCCTCGGGGAGATCCTATTACTGCTGCTCCAGAGCAGGGCACCGGGGAGTCACCTGCTGCCACTGAGGCAAGGGAAGGGCCACAGACAGAGCTCCTGTATGGAATGCTGAAGGGACAAAGCTTCATCTCCTGCTCTGCATCCAGAAAAACTCCTTGAGCTCTGAGGAAATGTCCTGGGCCTGCAGTGTCCTGTATCTCAAAGCAAAGGAGCCCTTTGTGAGGCTCCCCCAACACCACCCTCAGCATCCCGGCAGGGCACAGGCCGCTCGTCTGCATTCAGCATTCCTGGCTTTCCAGAGAGAAAAATCTCTCTCCGGAGAGAGACACCACAGGCCTCTGTTCCACTGACTGCTCCGAAAATAATTACCTTTGCTCTCTCCAGAGGAATTTCTCCTTAAAGGATCAGCTTCTGTTTGCTGCCTTGGAATAAACAACCTCCCTCAACTGTACCAAGTTCCCTAGCCTATCTCATTCCTAAACCCTGGAGGGAGTTCCAGGGAAATTACCTGAGCTTTCCCTTCTGCTCTTGCATGAAGCAGATGAGGTCCCTGACAGCGTGACAACCACTTCATCATAATTGCAGCTCTCCTCTAAACCTTCCCAGTAAATACAGCACAGGGTGGCCTGGAAGGAAACCATGCTCTTTGCAGTGCTTGCAGATCATAATTTGCACGGTGAGGATTTAGGCAGAAGAATCCTTGCCAAGCCCCCAAGCTGCAGGCTCAGCCCGTGCCCCCTTTTGAGTTCTGTTTTTGTACAGCCGGCACCCCCTGACTTTGGGAACACCCCCGGAATTCCCTGGGCTTGCAGAGGTGTGGCAAAGACATTGCCCGGGGGCACAGGAGACTCCGGCTGTGCCAGGGCGGGATTTATCACAGAAGCACGGGGTAAAATCGAAGCAGTGTGCAGAGGGAAAAAAGCCAATTAGGTGACTGTGCCTTGTCCCCCGAAAGAGAGCTGCCTCCTGCACAGCCCAGGCTCTCCAGCACAGAACGGCTTTGCAGGCGTTTCCTGTTATTCCCGGGTAAGGACATTCTGGATTCCTCGGGAGAGAGGAGACCCAGAGCCGCAGAGGTGGAAAATCCCAATCAAAACAAAGCAATTTGCACTTCCCAGACGGGTTTGGCGCTGCTCATTAATTAGGTTCTGGTGACCTCTAGAGGCCCTGAGCCCAAAGCATCTGATTTCTGCGGATCTTTCCTGAAACCATGAGCAGGAGAATTCTGCTTTATTTTAGTTTTAAACTAAGATTCATTTTAGCCTTAGCGAGGAAGGCATTGAGGAACAGTAATTGATTATTATTCTTCTCTTGTTATTCTTTTCCTCCCACTAAACGTGGTAATAATAATTCCCTGTGTGTGCGCCAGCCTCAAAGCCTTCACAGTTACTGTGGTAAGTATTCACATTTTCAAAAGAAATTTGCTTTGTGCATTGTCAGTGAGAGAGGAACTCTCTCTTATTTCTAACACTACATTCACCTAATCACTGATCCTGGAAAAGCTGCCCACCTCTCTGGTGAGATAATCCCACTGCTTACAAGTGTCTGAGTTGTGTGGGTTTAAGATGCAGGGTTAGGTGTGAGTTGGAGAGTCTGCAGAACACAGCCTTTTGTGCACGAGTCCTTGCAAGGCAGAGCTCAAGCCCCGTGATGGTTGTCTCCCACTGGAGTAGGACCATCTTTTCTGAAAAATTATTCTCAGCTGCAAACAGGGGAAAATTGACAATCCACCAGGTTCAGGGCCAAGCAACACTGTACACAGGAAAATTACCTTCTGCCTGTATTGTAAAACAACAATAAAATTGCTTGCAGGGCAGAGCGATGCAAGAAAATGGGTAAGAAAATAAGTGGTTTTCTACTCGTACATCTGGATCAGCTTATTTTTTTCTTAATGAGATAAACAGGGGCAGCTGATGGAGAAGGGGAGAAATCCACTGAGCCAATTTTCTGTCCTCTTGAGCAGCTGAGATGCAGGATTGAAACCACACCAAGGAACTAAGAGAATTGGAAGGAGAGATGCAAGAGAAGTGAGACCCAGGCCAGAGAGACATTGGGGAGTTAACTGAGAGAGGCTTAAAGCCGTGGAGAAGCTTATCAAGAAACAGAAAAGCTGGAGGAGTTGAAACATATCTGCAGCAATGCACAACCCTTTAGCAAACTTGCAGGGATGTGTGGGAGACCTCCTAAAGATTTCTAATTTAAGAGCACCCAGCTGTACTTCCAGATTTAGCTATTAGTTGGTTTTCCTACACAACACCCCCCACAAAAAAAAAAAAAAAAAAAAAAGTTTTGCTCTTCACATTTCCCAATCGATCTCCTACCAACATTTTAATGGCAACATTTGTTTGGTGACAACATTCCTGGAGGCTACAGCCAGGGCAGTTTGTGAATCCATCTTAGAAACCAAACACAATAGCACAAGATCCTCTCTTGCTTGATAGATGCGACCCACAAGACAGGGAAAAAGTGTGTGTTGCTGTAATAATTTGTTGTTGTTGTTATTTTCTTATGGCATAATGATGGATAAGGCTTTTGGAAAAAAGAAAATTTAATTACTTTCTTGGGGGGTGTTTTCTTTTTCATATTCTCTTGCTTTGTTCTTCTCCTTTGCTGTGTAGGCAATAGAGCTAAAGGGATTTCATGCCTCAAAACAGAAAGGAATTCTGAGCTACTGAGGGGAATTAAAAATGGAGGAAGGGAGAAAGATTTAAAAACTGATTTAAAAATAATTTTTATTCAGACTGTGTAAAAACTCTTCTGAGATTGATTGAATCAAAACTCCTTAGAAACACATGGGAGAAAAGCTCAATTTGATTATTATCTGCATCCTCCTCTATCTTCTAAGTGCAGCCCACAAAACTAATTTGATTTTGTTGGTCCTCCGAGAAGTCCTTTAGCAAGAGAAGGCTGGGAGGGTGGGGAACCTGTCTTTTTTGATACTTAAGAGATAAAAAGAAACCCAAGCTCTAAGGCCACTTGCATAAGCTTTGCAAAGCTTTCTGAATTAAAAAAGAAAAAGCATTTCTTTTGTAGTTGCCGAGAAATGCTGGCTCCATACAGTGCACAAGCATGTTTAATTTACACAGGTCTGTTGGCTGGATACTTTTGATCAATAGTATCACAGTGCTAATCAGAAAATGACAGGTACTTTTCATGTGGACTTTTTCTAGGTAAAACTTTTGAACTTTTCTAGTCTCTTAACTGAAAATGAGGACAAAATATTGCTCCTACCTTGTCTGCAAATAGTGGTTTTCCTTCCTTTTTTTCAGAGATAAGAGAAAGAATAAAGGGAAAGAGGTGAGAAAGAAAACAAACATAAAATGGGAAAACAGAGAAGTAAAATTCCTCCTCCCTCCAAGTAACTCTTGGGGTTTTTTCCATTAAATATGCCATTACATTTAGGATTTCCATTTCCAAATGGGAAAAAAATGCAACTGGCTCCAAATAGAAGAACAATGCTTGGGGGCAGGCCTAAAGTGAGCAATAAATCAGAGCAGAAAATGTTTTGCTTGGGGAACACATCATGATTAGATCATAAATAATCCTCTTTTCTTCTACATGCAACATAAAATAAACACAGCTGTGAGCAGAGGCACATGTCGGTGCACAGACACGTTTGTTTGCGCACACACAGAACACCCTGTTTCCCCAGGGCAGCTCTGTGACGGCTCGAGAGGTGAAGGGCTGTGGCAGAGGGGTCGATGAAATGGTGTCAGCTGAAAACCACATTAAATCAGAGCAGCAGAGCCAGGCATGCGGGGAGCACTGGGAGATGTCAGCAGGAGGAAGCAAACCCTTGGCCCCAGCAGGAAACTCTGTGTGTCAGTCCCTGCAACAACATGCTGTTTATTTCTTAGTAATCGTGGCAGTCTCAAAATACTTGTTTCTCCACGGCAGGATCACATAATGGAGGAGGCTGTGCTGAGAGAGAGGCTTGCCAGGCTATGTGTCTTCCCAATTGTCAAGTACAAGGTTTGTTTTCTCCATTTTGGGCCCTGCTGCTGGCCTTGTAGAGTTTTCCCTCTCAACAGGAATGGTGGTACTAAGAATTATCATTATTGTTATTATTATTATTCCTTGTCCATCTGAACATTTCCTTAGTAATTTTTAGCACCAGAAGTGAAAGGGTTTTTCCCCTTAAAGACCCCTGAGGAAAGGTAGCTTCAGTGTCTCCAGGGATGCTTCCAAAATTCAGCACAGGTGAACCTGGGGTCACACACACAGTGGGGCAATGTTGGGACAACTGCTTTCCCTGCCAGTCCTGAGGAACTTTCCAAGATTAAAACATTTCAATTCAAAGTAAGTCTGAGGTATCTACAGGGATCCTGTGTGGGCCAAAGCTCTTTTGCAGGGAGAAAAGCAAATCTATCCACCTTGCAGCAGAACTTGCTGGGATCTGTGTGGCAATTTTCTCGCTCTTAGGTCTTCCAGTGAATTTTTCCATGACAGGGATAATCCAAGCTAATCACTTCCATTTGACCCAGTTTAATCACCACCTTCTTGACATGGAGTTAATAGGCGCTTAATGCTAAACTAGTGAGGAGGATGGCTCATAAAAGAGCTTGGAAAATCACTCTTCTCTTCCTAACACACTGGGGTTTTTTGTTTTGTTTAGCTTTTTTTTTTTCCCCTTTTAATTTGTTACCCAGAGTTGGTAACTTCTGAGGCCTAAACCACAATACATCTTGAGCTCACTAAGCTAAAAATACTGACTCACCAATCACAGCATACTAATGAATCCTCCACAGGAAAACTAATCTGTCATTTCCCTTCCCACAGGAACAGGCACAAGTGGTTAAGTAACTAAAGATTTTGCACAGCCTCTCTGCCTGTGCCATTGTACACTGAGCTCTTGATTCAGGTACTGGAGGCACATATTTCCTTTCTTTCAAGAATTAGTTTTTGGCTTATTATTCCATGTCTGTCATTCTGCAGCAGCACTCATTTTGATTTTGCTTTGCAAGTATGACAGCATTCATAGAGTCTCAGCTTTTGAGATGGTTCTGGTTTTATTCTTTTAGATACGTGTCAGGAAGCAGTGGGAGCAGGGTGCTCTGCACAGCAGATGGGCAGTGCCCTCCCTGCCATGCTCCAGAGCCAGGCGTGGTGCTCCCAGGCCAGAAGGTGCTGGGATGGGGGTCCCAGATTGGGCTCCTAAGGGCTATTATGCACTCAGGGCCCTAGAAACCCTCCAGCAGGGCAGCAGTGCTGTCCTAATTAAAGCTGAAAACTGCTTATAGGTGTAGACTATTCTATGTTCTTGTAAATTCATTTTGTCCTATTGAAATCTCCTGTAAGCAGATTTTCATTACTGCTTATTTTTTATTTAATTGCTTGTTTGGTTAGAGTTCAAATATGGATCTTTGAAATTGTCTTCACTGCCTGGAAAAAATCTCACATGCAGTGACTGGAGCCCTAGTGGATTTACACAGCAACAACCTCAGCTGGCTGCAGGCTTCTAACTCTCACTGATGACATCTTCACCCTCTCTGCCTTCAACAGCAAGGCTCTTCTTCCACTGAGGAAAAGACCTTGGGATCATCTGTGGGTAGGGATTTGCTCTGTCCAGCCTTGAGAGTGCTATCTGCAGTGAGTGGGACCTGGTGCTCACACCGATATCCTACCAGGGGGACTTTCCTCACAGCCCAGCCAGAGGCAGGAATTCCAGAAGAGCTGGCAGTCTTCAGCCTTCCCATTGAGTAATTCCTGGCTTCCTGCTACTGAAAACATGTCATTCATGGCAATGCGGTGGTTCAAGGCAGAGTCTCAAATAACAGATGTTTATCTTACCACCCCAAGACCTCTTGTGTAATACTCCTGTCTTCCCCCAGGCCGGTGAGAGTGAGGAGGAAGGATTCAGGGGCAGCCCCAGCACTGTGCATTCCTGCTGTGGGGCTCATTGCCAAGGAATGGGAAACAGTGGGGTTGCAGGGCTGGGCTCTGATTGATGTCGATCCTGAAAAGCGATTATTTAACAAACAAACAAACAAACAAGGCATGATATCCCCACGAGCACTGTTAGCAGGGAAGTGGGTCGCTTGCAGAGCCTCACTGCCATCTAGCATGTGAAGCTGATCTATATTTAGCCCTCTGAAACTTTCCAGATAAGAATTCTCTTGATGTGAACTGAAACCTTTGACCACCACAAATGACACAGTAAGGTTCCATGTCCTCTCTTCCTCCCTGCTGCTGCAGGACAGCCCTCATACTTTGTGACTGAATCATCAGGTTCCCAGTGCTAACACCCAGGCCCCAGCAGCGTTACCACACAGGAGGCAAACAGAACACGTGTTGGTTAAAACCTGACAAAGCAACACTTGGATTTAGGTCAGGCACAGCAAACAGGAGTTACTTGTACGCTGTACCTGGCTCCCGTTCAAGCCCAGAGCCCGATGAATTCACACCAGCCCAGACATGCAAAGCGGCATCTGCCTTTCCCCTTTCCACAGAGATTTCTGCTCAGACAGTGCCTTCAGCTGCTCACTGCTGTGCCCCACAACTGCCCCACAAACTGCTGGGCTCTGGAGAGCAGGCACACCGGTGCTGCTCCTGCTCTGAGCACAAGCTGCAGAATTCACTGCTGGCACGGGGCTCTGCTCTGCAGCCCCTCACTGGCCCCTCTGCCCCGGGCTGTGCCACAGCTGCACCAGGCAGGCAGCAGACTGTGCTGCAGCTCCAGCTGCACGTCCCAAACTGCCCACACTGTTCAGCTTGGCCTGACTGTGACCAAGAAAGCCTCTGCTGGACCTCACCCCTTCTGATGGACTATCAGGACTCACAGGGCATTCAGCCTTCATCTGAAGACAGGGAATTCACCTTTCACCCCAATGGTCTTCTGGCCTTTGTCTCTCACCTCAGTCTTCCCATATCCCTTCCCATTTTCCTCTGGCTGCTGTAACTTCCTGGTGGTAGAAGCAGGCTTTAATTTCCATTCCAGAATTGGCAGAGACTTTTAATTCTGGATTTGTAGAGGCTTCAGCTTGTAATACCTTAACTCCTTGTTCACTGGTTGTTGAATTTTGTCCTTTCTTGTCTTCTGGCCCACCTCAAGGCCCCCTAGTGCAGCTTACTTTGCATTAATGAAGTTATGGACAAATAATATTAATCTTTCAATTAATATAAGTGCTATTATTCCACAATAAATGCATGATTACACATTTATAGGGATTATATTTACTTATATTTTATATGCAAAATAGAGAATTACAAATATCACACATAAAATATGATGCATTTAGTCATAAAGAATTGTGTTGCTTTGCCAATTCCTGATGGAAAAGAGATTCAATCAGGCTGAGACCGTAGTAACTTCACCTACAAATTTAAGACTGACTTGGTGGTAGGAGATTACTTTTTATGGGATCACTTGGGATTAGGTAGCATCTTGAATATATTGTCAGGCTGCACCAGAAACCAATTTAGCACGGCTCTATTTGTTCTTCAGCTTCTACTCAAAGCTTAACTTGTACACGCCTCAATCTTGAAATTATTTTAAATGCTTCTATTAAAAACATGCGAGAGAGAGAGGCACAGTCGACCACAGGATGACTTCTCTGAGACATGTCCTAAGTGCTGGGATTCCTGAGCAGCTTCCAGCCTGTTCTGATGGCAAACACACAGCTCCTCTCTACAGCACATGTCCCCCTTGGCCTCTGCACCTGTGTGATCTGGAAGGCCAAGATCACAGAATGCAATGACTCTGGTCTTCCCAATTTTTCTCTGCTCAGTGCTTTAAAGCAGCTAAATGGTGGGGGTTTTCTTTACATTTCTAATTCTATGTTGGCTCTCATATGCTTGGGCGTCCCCTCCTTAGCAGCCAGAGTAATTTCCCAACCCTGGCATTTTCTGTGTGTGTCTGGAATTCTGGAATGGAGTAGTGAATTTGGACCTTAATGGTCCTCGTATGCTGGAAGTGTTGATTTGGACATAATCGCTTCTTGCCCTTTCTCCATAAATTGTGTATTTGTATCAAAATTAAGAATCCTGCTGGATATTTTTAGTGCAGGCTCCACAGATTTTGGCTTTCTAAAAGGGCATTTAGTTGGGGGACTCCGAGTTCTTCATTAGGCAGGGCACTGTCTGTACATTTGCCATACATTAGAGGAGCTGGAATAACACTGGCGCAATATCCAGTTTCACCCGAATGAGGTTGCTGAGCAGGATCCAGATCTGTATCCACAGAAGGCAAACACAGTACTTAAACAGAAACAAAGCCTTCGATTTATTTCATTATTTACTAAGTGCTGCCATGGTGCTCAGTGCTACATAAACATTCCCTGCCCCGGGTTATTAATACTACCAGGCACAAGCAGGTTCAGGACTCAAAACACCTTGCATGAGGACAGGACAAAAGCTTTAAGGACAAGTTAAAAGGACAAGGTGCCCGTAGAGGAATCCTGTTAATGAAATTTCAGGCTTCAAAAACAGCTGTGTGTTCCAATAAGAAGAAATTCCCATTTGAGGGCCCAGCTCTCTACCCATGCCATATAACTACCCCTCACTGACTCCTGCTGTAACACAGTTCTGCCCTGTGGAGTGTCTGAGTGATGCCAGTCTGGCCTTTTCTTTGTATGATAAGGAACATCCACCCCTCCAACAGATGTGGAGAACTAGTAGGAGATCAGATTTTGGGGCTTGCACTGCATAACAATCCCATTATTAGGGAGAATGAGAAGGTTTTGGTCTTCAGAGTGCACAGCTCTGGAAATGCTGGGGAGTCACTGCAGGGTCCCCAGCATCTGTCACCAGTGTGTGGGCAGTAAAATAGAAAGTGTTGTTCTGGAGGAAAGAAAGGACTCTTGAAGGGCATGTCTTTAATTCTCATGGAAGGACTAAAGGAGTCAAGCTATTTGGAGGCACTCCTCAGAAGAAAAAGGACTCTACTTCATAACCTAAATGCATTATAAATTCTTGAGAAAGGCTGAGACAATTGCTCTTAAACACATCAGGTTGAAATAACCCCAAAGGTATTCAATTCCTTGATAAAAATATCCATGAGTATTAAGAAAATTACGTATTCTCGCTTAGGTCAGTGAAGATTACTTCTTATGTAAGGCCACTTAAAAGACAGAGCTCTCACAAGAATTACAAATTATTCAGGACCCATGAAAATCATCCTGGTTTTAATTACAACATTAAAGACAAATCCACAGAGTTGTAAGTTCTGCTGGCATGGTAAGCAATCATTATAAATCTGGACAAGAGATCACACAGAAATTGTAATTAATGACTGTGAGAGATTTCAGTATTAGCTATTTTTGTCTTTAGAAATGTTTTTCATTTCAAAAAGTCATTAGCACTTGTGCTCAGCCAAAATTTACTCATAAGACTAAGAAGGATTTCTTAACATAAACTGTCCTTAAAAGGACACTTTCAGCTTCCAACCAGCCCGTTTTAAAGATGAATTTTAGAGATGTCTCAGTACACGAATCCCTGGGGTGATGCCTGTCCTTTTATCACAGTATTTTACCTTTTTTTATTTTTTTTTCCCTCTAGTGCTTTACTTTGCCCTTTTGGAGCATCAAAGATACCACACAAGCTCAGAGAACCAAAAAACAGGGAGGTGAAACTGAGAGCCTGGAAAGCACTGTAAAAACCTGAAAACAAGCCAGAGGAGCTAAACAAAGAACTGAAAAGATGTATCTCCTTTTATTAATTTTCAGTTCCAGATATTGTTTGGAAAAGAGACAAAAAATGTCAGGTAGTGATGTCCCTGTATTTTAAAGTTTTATTACAGTCAATATTGTAATAAATAAGGAGAAAGATTGACAGAATTAAAATTCTCTTCAGATATTAAGATGACTTTGAAAAAAAATATTTTAAAGACAAAAATTCAGCCAAAGCAAGAGTTCAGCATGTTGTAGAACAGGCATATAATGGAGTTCCTCTATCCTGGCACTTTAAACCAGAAGTTTATTATGTATATCATGATGCAATGTCATGATGGAGGTGATAGTTCAGTGGGTACTGAGGGGCAAACTGAGAGAGGAGTCCCTCAGATCATCAGACAAGACTTATACAACTCTTTAATGCATTTTATTATATTACATTTGTGTCCACAGCCCTGTCCTCCCAGGGGGATTTGTAGAACTGGGCTTTTTCTCTTGCTGAGACTCTAAATGACAGGAAAAAGAATCTTTCAGTAAGGGTGGCACCACGAGGCTGGGGCCTGAGCTGGTGGAACAAGGGAGCAGTTGAACAGGATGGAAAGTCCTCTAAGGCTAAAGATCTAGAGTTTGAACCACACTGCTTCTGCCAGGTTTATCCCAGTACTACTCATGTAATTAGTACCACCCAGGAAAATACTCCCTTGACTTTCTGATTCTAGCAATAGCGTCATTTGGCCTGGAGTGTGACAAGGGTATCTGTGTGTTTATAGAACTTCTGGTGATGACTTCTTGGGAAGTTACTTGCAAAGATGGAAAAACCCTAACTCTTCCTGCTTAATGGAATAGTTTAGATGCCAGAAATGTTGTGACTGACTAGACAGAAACTTGTACAACTGTACCAGTACAGTAAGAAGTATGAACTCTTATCATGTGCTGATAAAGAGGAATTCACACCATTAAAATACCAGCCAAGAATCAGTTCATATGAGAGTGGAAGGAAGAGGTGGGTGAAGAGGTAGAACTGCTGACAGTGGGTGGATACATCTGCAGTGAAATCCTTTCCCTTCTCGGGAATCCTTTTTAGCAACTCCCTTCTCAGATTCCAAACACTGTTGCCCCTCTGAAATGAATCTGAATCCAACTGAAACCTTTGTTTGGGCTTTTCTTACCTTCAAGAAGGGCTGCTGGGAGAGCCCTGAGAAACAGCCACAGCGAGCCTTGGCCGGCCCAGCGCCAGCTTTACTCCAGATGAAGAGGTCTGGAGCTGGTAATCCAGATCATCCATGCAGAATGAATTCCATGCATAAATGAGTACGCCTATGAGCCTGTCGTTATGGGCTCCTACCACAGAACTTCAGCTGCTGAACAGCCAGCAGGCAAAAGCCCCGCTGGAGGTGCTGTGTCTCCTGCTGACTCAGCAGGGTGACAAACCCCCTCACTGGTGCCTACAGCCAGCGTGGCCGTGCTCCCCCTCCCACCGTGCCAATGCCTCCCCAGGCAGGTTTCATATACAGCAGGCAACTCACATGCTGCATATACATCATTCCTGGTGCCTGCTGCTGTCCTACAGACAATTATAAAATGGTTATTTGGAAATGGCAGAGCTTCTTAAAGAGACAGCCAGCTAAATCTTGGGATACAATCCTTCTTTCTCCTTTGCTATCTTCTTTCCATTTGCCTTCTCATCTGCTCTTGTCCAGCATTTGGCACTGCTGTAAAAGTTGTTGTGCCAGAAGGTTTAAAAAAATAAGATAGCCTTCCCCTGTGTTTTATATAGGTCCATTAATGAAGACCAGAACTTTCTGTCCTGCAACAGCAGAATTAATATCCCTTAGACAGTCTACTGTTCTACATCTGTAAAAAAGAAGCCAAAGCAAACCTGAAAGAATTTAGTATGGAAAACATATTCCAGCTTCAATGACACACTGGGGTTTTGTTTAGGTTTCTTTATTACCATGAGTCACAGTATGTAAACTTCACATGCAGTTACTGAAGTCATGTGTCTGCCTTATTTTAGCTTCAAAAACAGCAGCAATGCCAACATCCTTTGCTGCCTTTGAGACTTGAGAAGTCCTGAAAACCAACAATGTTATCATCCTCTTGTAAGCACTGTGTTGCTTTTTCACCCTTTGGCTAGAAAATAAAGGGGATGCTTCTCCAGGTGAGCCTTCTCCACTTTAGGTGCTCCTTTTAGGACCGTGGCATTGGTAATGCTGGCTGGACCGTGCTGCTGTCAGCAATGGAGGGACCCCATTTGGGATGGTCTGACTAAAGGATGTCTCACTCTCTGTCTCCGCTGCCTCAAGCAGAAGTGAGCCATGCACAGGTGAAATCAGCAGAGTTGTGAGTGCTGGAAGTTCAACTGCTACTTTCCTTACTGGAGTTGTTTCAATCAGAAGTCCAGTTAGGGGGAGTGGAGTCCAAGCTCAAATCCCATCCCTCTCCTCTCCTCACCTCTCAGCTAGGACCTGCAGGAGGCTGAAACTAAGCAGGGGGATTCCCACTGCTGCCATTGCCCAGGTGAGTGTCGTGCAGTGCAGCTCTCCAGCCCCGTTCACAGAGAGCCAGCAGATTGCCCTGGCTCAGGGAGTGCAGTGCTCATTCTTGCAGGTATAAAAGGGCAGCAGGCAGTCATCTATATACAGAATGTTCTTCAGATGGGTTATGTATGAACTGCCTGATGGCAAGGGTATCAAATGAAGGTCGAACATCAGAGACCTTTAGGCTATTACGAAATATGACTCATGGATTAGTTAACTGCCTGTCAGATTTTCCATTATGAAATTTAACCACAGCCCATATCTGCACAGCAGCAACACCTGTAGAAGTGCAAATAAACAAGGGGTTATATATGCACTTACACTGAACTGGGTCAGTAGAGTGCTATGGTATCAAAAGAACCTTTTTCCTTGTTAATGAACTATTAGCTAAGGAACAAAAATGAGAGAAGGGGGAGAAAATGCTATGTGAGTAAAAAGCCCATTGTTTTGAAGTTCCTATTTGCCAAAAAATCTGCAAGATAAATCTTTACAGTTCAACTGTATCAGATGAATCAACATAAAAACTCCCCTCTGCAGAATATCATTATTATAGCCATGATGAATATCTGTGCTTCCTAATCAAAGCATTTGATTTTCATGAGTGAAAGTCAAAAAGCAACTATTCCTCTTCTAGAAAATGACTATCTAGACACTAAACTAAGAAAGAAGAATGTAATAAATTTTATTTCTGAAAATCAGTGAAAATATTTAGCTTTTTGGTGGAAGACCCTCATAATTCTTTCAGCTGGTTGTTTGGAGGTGGCTGTAAATTCAGAAAGGCACAAGATGTGCTTGAAGGGTCACCATGAGAAGTGGGGCTTTTTACCTGTGTGTCACTGATTTTACTCCACAGGTGAGAGAGACGCAGCTCACCTAATTTTAGGTGTCTACAGTGTCTATCAATGCATGTGAGCCTGTTGCCCTGTAGGCAAGTTAAAGGTATGTCTTATCTGATCTGTTTTAAATATCTACCTTAGGATGACATGATTCATGACCTCAGTGTCCTTTTCTTGCTGTGGCTACATCAGGGGCCTGCGGTGACTGGTTTGGCTGGAGAGCCTTGCATGTGGCCAGAGATGAACCCTGCCTGAATGCTCTGCCCCCACAAGGCTGGTAGTTTATGTGAAATGTGTTGGTTAACACAGCTCCTTGCTATTGCAATGGTTTGTCCATATCACAAAGCCACCACCACACCTGCCACAAATGAATGCTAGCAGGCTGAAACAGCCTAGAGGCTACTGATTAAAGAGGAAACCTGAACCACTTTGATGGATTTCGTCATTACATCCTATTCTTGCCTCTAGAGATGTTCCAGATCACAAGGTAGGCATGGAGTTCTCACTCCTCCTACCACTGTGGCATCTAATCTGTGAAGACGTAAGTCCCCATTTCCATGCCAGTCAGTCCAGCTCATCTCATAAACACTACATTCATTTAAATGCTAAACTGCTGCTCTACAAGAAGTTCAGAAGACATAAGCTGTAAGGCACAATGAAAAACAATTCAGTCTCGGGAAGCAAAGTCTGAAGAGGGGCAAAATAGCAGCACACAAATACATTAAAAGCAACTGCAAAGACGAAGGAAATAAACTATTCTTCCAGTTTACTATGGAGATTTAAGTTACTCCACAGTGAGCTGGCATACAGCAAGCTGTGCAACAACTTCTCACAGCTGAACAGCAGCGTTTTTTCATCTTTTAGACAATGGGCAAGCCACCAGGAGCTGAAGTCTCACAGAGAGGCAGCAACAGCTCCTACCTCTCTGCAGGCACTGAGCTGCCTGCCTTGGAAAGGGGTGGGAGGGTTCTAGCTCCACCGTGTCTGTGGGTGTCTGAAAGGAGCTGGGAGCCCTTGGCTCACTAAGCAGTTTTTCAGTCTCAGCATGAAGCAGGGGTTCCTTCCTCACAGCTGAGGAGCAATGGCTGTGGTGATGTGACAGCATCCTGGGCCCCTGCCCCTTAGGAGGAGACAGTCAGGGTTGGGAGCCCTCCCTGGGAGCCCTCCCCCAATTTGGGAAGGCAGTTGGTATTCTGGAGATCCAGTCTGATGAGCATCCACCCAGAATGGATGGATATATTTAGTCTTGAGGCAGTGTGATGGACTAGATGTCTCCAAAACCCTTTATCTTTAATTATTTAAGTGGAAAGGTTGCACTATGCACACTGAAGCCTGAGCTAAGCCTCTTACACGGGAGTGGGCCAGAGCTCCAGCTGTGTGACCTGCACTGCTGACCAAAGCCAGCAAGAGGGACAGGGTGGCCTTTGAAGACCCATCTAGAAAAAGAGAGACTTTTCTCCTGACAGCAAATTTTTAAATAAAACCTGCCTTTCAGATGGCAGGTTCCTTCTCTGCTGCCATATGAAAGATTATGCTTCTGGGTGCTCCTCTTTACTACCCCTTGTTCCTCTATAGGAAATGCTGCTCCAACCTGGTATAAACAAGGTAGAAAACATTAGGAGGGGTGGGGATGAGGGGGGAAGGGGAAGAAAGTGACTTAATTTAAAATAAAAACAGAAACAAAACAGGTTTCACTCAGCCACATTCATATTCTCACACTCACAAGAGCAGCCACCAGGCACTAGGCCAGCATGTTTAAGCCATTTAACCAAAAATCCAGGCAACATGAAGTTTGTGCCCAGGTAATGGGTCCAGGATCTGTGTGATGCCATAGAGAACACAAGGGATACCAGCTCTGAAGTCCTGCATTATTCTTGGCTTGGTGACTATGCACAGGGTTTGGGTATCTCTTTGTAGCTCTTTTGAACTGACAGGATCTCCACCTGCATCAGCTCTGGAGGTCATCAGGACTAATCACGTTTTTTTCCAGATCTGAATGCCCTGAGAGACAGCAGGTCAATGCCCTGTGGCCTTGATGACCTGCTAACCTGGCGACATTAACTCAGGCCATCACCTTTTGTATTACAAGTCTCTACCCCGCTGCCATTCCCTTGCTGGTGACCCTTCCCCTGACAAGCGACAGAACCAACACTGCAGCAACAGCGAGGAAAACAGGAAGAGGGACCTTCTTCCCCCTTTCTCCTGAAGACCAGCATTGGGTTTGCTTTATGATTTGTTCCTTCAGTTCCTGGCAGGGCTGTGGGGAACTGGGGGTGTCCTCAGGACCCTGACAATCCCACAGGCATTTCTGAGCTGTCAGAGTCACCCTCTCAATAAGGAGCAACACTGGACATTCCTCAGATGGCTGAGGCCACTCTCTCAACCCAGGCACTCCTGGCAGCTGCACCACATTGCACAACCACCATCAGCAAAGGTCAGACCTTGCCAGGTGCTCACAGCTGGCAGCAGAAGTCAAACCCCTGCACAGCAGAGGGGAGAGCACTGCTAAGTGGTACTTGGTCAGTGACGCTCTGAAGGGCTTTCAATGAAGACTCTAATGTTACATTTATGTTACATAACATAAAAGTTACACTTGGTATTTAGAAATGGTAATTAGGAAAGGCTTACAGAAACTGAAATGAGAACCATTAGTGTCTTCTTCAAAGTATAACTGATGCTGATTAATGTAGGAGCCATCTTGACTAGGTGCCTATTTTGATTTAGGCAATTACGAGCTTACTAGTTCAAACCAGTTAGCAGTGAGAATGTGAATCCAAGATTTACTGATGTGCCTCTTTCCTTTCTTCTTGCTGCTATAAGTCTCTCTTCTTTTGTCTTTTTCGTCTCTTCTTTGGGCTTGCCTACAGGACAAAGGCACTCTCATAAAATTACAATCTACTTGTAAACCAATAGGTAGCTCCAGGCATTCATTCAAAGAAGGGCAGTAGATGGATACTCATGACTTTGCCATATTGAACAACATCAAACTGAATTTTTTTTTTTTGCAAAGGACTCAGTTTTTAATAGCTACATGAACAGAGTTGAAGGAAATACCTTGCACAGAGGCAGCAGTCCCTACTTCTGTCCTGTGAGTCCTGTGGAATGGGCTGTCCTGGCAGGAAAAAGGCAAGAGCTGCTCCACAGCCAAGGCCAGGGCAGTGACAGCAGCAGTCACCTGGTGTTGTGCTACCTCTGTGAAGCAGATTGTGGCTCCTGCAGAGGTCAAGACCATGCACACAGCCTTTCTTCCCATTTGGAGGTTACAATCTGCAGAAGGAGCTGCTGGACTCTCTCTTTGTTCTGATTATTGCTTTGCAAGTTCTTCCTGTTCCTAATTGACCTGATCTAACCTGAAACAAGCCATTTGTATTCCTACAGAGGAATACCAGAGAGTCCACATGGCCTTTTGCCCAGGTTTAACATAATTTCTTTAAAGCAACCTGCAAATTAATAGTAGTGTAACTTTCCTGTACAGGCAAGCCCTTAATCTAATTGGAACATGGAAAACAGCATTTGGGAAGACAAAGCAGTGCATAAACTTGGAGAGTGAAAGAGGGAGGCAATATAATTTGGAATCCGGTGGGGATGATGGCAAAATCTGAATGCAGAGAAATAAAAATGATTAAGGTTTTTAAAATCCAAGCTAGCAAGGAATCTAGGGATATGAAAAAATAGAGCCCAACTCAGAAATTTTCAGTGTTCAGAAAATTGCCACATTCTCTTCATTCATTTTTCCACTCGGGACAACAACCCTTGTCATTTTAGTCAAAAACCATTCTCTCTTCCATCCCCTAAAAGTCCGAGTCGAAATTCACAGTCTCATTTTCCCATGTGTCTGATCCCCACATAACAAGAAATAAGAACAAAACTATGCTTGTACTTCCTCAGTTCCCACAGAAGCCCGTGGCTACTTGATCTTGTCACTAAACCATTAAAGAAAATAAAAATAGGACTTCATTAAAGAAAGAAAGAGAGAGAGACGGAGCGACAGAGAGAGACAGAGAGAAGCCTTGAGTGCTGCCTCAGTGTATGTTTGAAGTGACTAAATCTTTTGTGTGTATCCCTGCTCTGGAGTCAGAGCTTACAAAACTTCTATAAGTTTCTGATTCTGTCTCTCCTTTCAGCTAAGAATCCCTGCTTTCTGTAAACAGTCTTTTGTGGTTTTTCAGGACAAGATGAGGATTTCTTTGAAGCTTGAAAACAAATTCTTTGAAGCTTGAAAACAAATTCCAGGCATCTCTTCAGAGAATCACCATGAATCTGCTCTTCACTAAAAAGAGCACCCAAGTGTGCATTCTACCCACCAGTCTGGGAATATGGAGAGACAAGAGGAGCCAGCAAGGCTTGGGTGGCAGCACACTGGCCAAAGGACAGCAGCTCTTAATTCTTAATTAATTGCCTTTTAATTCTCCACGTGAGTTAAAGGCATTATGTGCTAAGATTGAGGATAGAGGTGTACTCAGCAAAGGCAGTGATAGAACAAAGTGTTGCAGGATAGAGGAGTATTTTGTAAATATTCTGTCAAATGCTGTCCAGGCACAGCTAAGTAATCACTGGCAATGCCAGTGAGAGGAAACCTTGGCTTCAGTGCAGTGGCTTTGCCCCACACACTGATTAAGATTCTCCCTTTTGATGCCTAAAGATGTCCAGAGAAACTTGGGAACTGATTGGATGGACCATGTGGAAATGACGCTGCTAAAGACAGAGCTCTGATATTAACGAGAGATATTCACTGTTGACTAAATCCCCTTGCTAATTTGTGGATGGACAACATTGAATTTATATTTTGATTGCCCTACCATCTTACAGTATGAAAGACTCACAAAAATATGGTATGGGGTCTTAGTCTCATAGGCAGCTGTGTAGAACAAGAAACAAGTCTTCACTACTGCAACTTGAGAATTATGTCCATGGTAGGATTAATTTTTTATCACACTCTGGATGTCTGAGCTGCTTTACCATTAGTAAAATACCTCCTTTCCTTAGAAGTGAGTCCATAGTTGTGTACAATGAGAAATCTGCTTGTTAAGAGGGTGAGTAGTACAGGACCTGTTGATAGCTTCAAAACAGATAAGGAAAGTCATGTACACAAGGTCAGTGTCTGTTAGCATTTGGTAAAAAGACTCTACAAGTCAGATATAACTGCATAAGCACCCTGACTTCACCACACACGTGCATGGTTTGGTGGCAGTGGGTGATAGTGGCTTCCTATGACAACTCCCTCAAGACTCAGAGAGCTGCATTTCTGGCTTTTGGGGCTATCAGTGTGGCCTTCCAGAACACCTGCCAGATGGGTTCTGCAGGTGAAGGAATACCACATTTGGGAATTGGCTGGGATTTAAGAACTGAGTGTTCAAGCACCCAGCAGTGTCAGGTTTTGAGTTCTGGTTAAGCACATTGGCAAAAAACTTGCCGAGTTTGAAGTGAGCAGGGCTTCTGAGGATTCTGTTGTTGACTCAAGTGCTCATGAGCTGCTCAGCTTCCTCCAGGGAATTGTGTCTGAGTCAGCTGTGGGAGAATTAAAAGTGAAACTGAGAATAGTCCTGCCTAGTGCAGATGGCAACTCTGAGGGAAAACTGTCTTCCCCAAGAACTGACTTCCCTGACTGCAGGATCAGGGTTTAAATTGCTGTGATACTACTAAAACTTGCACAGCAAAGGATTAATTGATGCCATTTTCTAGTGCATATGAGATATCACAATGTCCTTGTTTGTAAAACACTGCAGACCTTCCAGGGATGTAAAGGGAAATGCAAAATTGTTTAGAATTTAGAATTGTCTGCAAAGTTGTAAGAAGAAAACGAATTAAAATATTAAAAGTATTACTTGAAACTTGCTTTCAAAAAAACCCAAAATTTGGGCTTACATCCAGTAATAGCTTCTTAAAAAATACAGGAACTTTTTCCTTTTAACTGTCAGGCAGCCTCAATGAAGAAACCTGTGAGCTTTTAAATTATATAAATAAGTGCCCCTGGGGGAGAAATACAAGCATAAATCTTTAACTCCAGCTGTAGCTGGCTAGAGAAGTATTATGGAAGGTGAAAGCAGAGGACTGGTAAATGTTTTGTTTAAGACCAGAGCATCACAGATTTGAGTGGTTTGTCTGTGAAGAGCATGTGTTGCTCATTCAAGGACTTGTTTGTGGATGTTTAAATCTGGTACGGCCTAATTTCTGCAAGGGGAAGATTTTGGTTCTAGAGCTCTAATTTTAAGGGCAGGAAAAACTTAGGCAGAGATGGGCTGTTTAATGCATGAGTAGTGTGGAAAAGTTCTGTCTTGTTTTTAAATCCCATGATGAATCATCCTTCTGGAGAATGGATCTTCCTTGTGGTGTTCTTCCTGGAAAAGGCAGGAGCCTGAGGAGAGAAATGGAGGAATAATTACTACATGTGGATCAAGGACAGCCAAACCCCGTGTCCTTTTCCCTGTGACTTCACAGCCCCGGCTGTGTCCCGATCCCCTAAGCACATTCGTCAGTACTTTTACTGACCCAAATTCAAGGAAGCAGTTTTACTATTCTGTGTCAACAAGCTCTGATAGAAGGGAATGGGGTTATTTGTATATATATATAAGCAGAGTCAGAGAGTTCACTGCTTACTATTTGGCTGATGTTTGCAGGCTGAAAATCCTGATTAATCCAAGGTGGGGCTATTTGTGGATGTAGAAACAGATGACACTACAGGGAAAACGACTAAGGGCAGTCTTTTGGCACGTCAGTACGTTTCATGGCTAAGGGTCTCGGAGAAAGAGATGATGAATAAGTGCAATAACTGGTGGAACCCACCAACACTGTGCTGGCGTGAGCGGCTCACAGCCATGTGCCGCTGGGCAGCAAGCACGGGGATGCTCTGAGCCCTGCAGAGCCGCAGGTCGGCGTGTCCAGGCCTGCGCTAGGAGCAGGCGGGGGAAGGGAGGCCGGTGTGTTTCGGGCAGCGGCCCCTCCTCCCCGCCGCGCCGCCATTATGCGCTGCGCCACTGCCCGCCGAGGGGGGAGCGACAAGATGGCGGCGGCGCCCGCCCACGTGACCCCGGGCCCGCCTCCTTCCAGAGGCGTCTCGCCGGCGCGCGCGCGGGGCGCTCTCGCGAGAGCGGCGAACAAAAGGACGGCGCGGCGCCGGCTGTGTGTTAGCGGGGAGCCGCGATCTCGCGAGAATTCGCCGCCGCTCTCCTCCCGGGCAGAGCCGGGCGGGAGCGGGGGGAGGGGAAACCTCGCGGTACC
>VXBU01007382.1:0-57460 GCA_013400315.1 Bombycilla garrulus | reverse complement strand
GGTAACCCCCGCCTCCCCCCCCCTCCGCAAGCGCGGCCTGTTGTGGCGCACTCGGTCGTTGCGCAGTTAACGCCGTGCGGCGGCCCCGCGCCGCGCCGGGCTCTCCCCACGAGGGTGTGTTGTCACCGCGGCCGGGACGGCGTTGCGAGGCTCCGGGACCGCCGGTGTCGCCCGGTCCGGCCCCGGTCCCGCTCGGGCCCCGTGCCCCCGCGCCGCGCTCGGACCCGCTTTGTGTGGGAGCGCCGGGAGCGGCAGCGGCCCCCGGCGGCCGCAGCGGGAACTGCAGCCGGGGGGGGGGGAGGAGGAGGAAGGGGCGGGCAATGGCCGCCATTGTGCGGGGCGGGGGGNNNGGGAAGGGGACACACACACACGACACGGCGCTTTGTGTGACGCCCCTTCCCCGGGGAGGCGGCGCTGGCGGCCGCCTTTGTTTGAGCTCCGGTGCTGCCGGGCCCCGGTGACGCAGTTAGGCCTGGACTCGTGTTGGTCCGCACCATTTTTTTCCTTTTCGTTCCTACATTTCCCCCGCGCCCCTCCCCGCGCTGGGCGGAATCGATGGTTATCTAAGCCTCGGGGAAGGCGGCGGGGGCAGGAAGAGAGGAAGAGCCCCATCTGCTGCCGCGGGACCCCGGCCGGGCCGCTCTCGCCCTCGGCCGCTCCCGCGAAGTAGGTCATGGAGACGGTCCTTCCTTCCCTCCCCGCTCCCCCCCCGCGCCACACGTGACGGGCGCCGGCAGCCGGATTAGCTGCTCCTGCTGCGCCGGGAATCCAGCCCGCAGTGCCGCACTGAGATGGCGCCGGGGCTGCGCCACCGATGCCCGAGGCAGCGCCTGGCAAGTGTTGCCCCCGTCGAGGGGATCCGCTGCGAGAAGATCCATCCATCGCTTCTTGTTAGATGTGAAGAGCCGCCCTGACCTAGTGGAGAGCCTTTGTTTTTGTTTGGTGTTGAAAATTAGAAGCGTTCTTAAGCCCTGCGTGTATGCTTCGATCAACTAGAAAGATGAGGTTTTAAGTGGTAGTTCTAAGGAGGATGTTACGAGGTCAGCCGTGGGAGAATTCTTCAAAAATTGAATGTCTTTCAGCGGCGGCTCATGCAGCTGAGTGCCAGAGGACAGTGCATTGGACTCCTTGCTTTGGGTTAATTCAGCACTTGTTGGAAAACACTTCTGCGCAATACATTACATAAAACTAATTTGTATTTAAACATACCTTATTTTCTTGATACAAGTTTGTAATCCTGCCATGCAAGCAAACAACTACAATAAGTTGATTCTTAAGCTTCATCAGTTTCGCATTGCCTTTTGCTGAAATAAGTCCCTGTTGTGTTTGACTTAAAAGGTCTGAGCGGCACACCAGCACTGAACTGAACTCTTTTGGAAAACTTTGCTCTGAGACTGGAGGCTATAAATGCTTTGGGAAAACAAACAAAAAAAATGGTGTTTGCCGAAGATGTCGGCAGACATCACCTAATGTTTTATGAGCAGTAGTTGCCTCAAACGTGAAGACTGTAATGTTTTAGTAGTGTTAATGCAGTTAAAAATAAAAATGTCTGCCCAGCTGAGTAAAGTGCCCAACTGAATTGGCATTACTTATACTGAAGTTTCTGTAGCAAAAAAAAAAAAAAAACTGTCACTGACCCAAATTCAAATGTATTTGAGTGTATTGAAATTTATTCTGTTTAAAATGGCTCTTCAGCCTGCATGTAGTGTAAAGCAGAAGTCTGTGGTAGTGATTTGGTGGGTGTGAGATACACTGCTGGCCTTGCTGCCCGTGTGGAGTGTGTTTATTTGTGGGTGTAAAAACATTAAAGATGGTACAATGTGTGGAGTAGTAATAGGAGACTTAATTTGGTGTGATATCTTTTTTTTTTTTGCAGTAGTTTGTTTCTGATAAGTGTAAAGGTTTTTTGTATCTTAGCATGAATTCACGGTAAAACATGTTGATGCTTGTCTTATTTCTTCTAGTTCTCTGGTCTAGACTTGAATTCTTCAGACTCTCAAAGTGAAGGAAGCTCTACAAGCAGTAAGTACACGCAAATTCTCAAGCTTACAAACACAGTTTTAGAAATTGGGAGTTTGCAGCTGTGGAAAGCAATTTGTAAAGCCAGTGTTTACAGAGGCTGATGAGGAAATAGGAGGTTGCCAGTTAAGCTTGCTTTGAAAACACTGTGCATTTTAGATAGAACCACTTAATTTTGTAGTGGTACAGTATGTGTGCACATTTCTGAAGTGTTTAATTAGCTTGAGAGAACTTAGTGTTCCAGTTGTCCCAGATTTTCACTTGCTTCTTGTCTGAGGCCACTGTAGTAATGTGGTGATTTGTCTTAAAATACCCAGGTAGAGTAGGAATGTTAACTCTGCTGGTCTCAATTCATTGACTAGAAAGTGATCTTGATATGCAAGGCTTAAGTATGTTAAGAGGGGGGAATCTTCCAGGAATTCACATTCAGCTTGTGGCTGGTATGTTCTCATTCATGTTGCTTTAGCAGAGGGATGTTTCTGGATTGTAAACGAGGAATGCTATTCAGAGGCAATTAGGTGTGGCTTCTCGTTTGATCTGAGCTGAATAGATGGGGATGGGTGAATTTAAGGGGAAGGAAAAATGCTGGTAGTAATACTGTGAGTGCCAGTACTTGAATGTCACAGTAAATACCTTGAGCTGCTGAAGTGTGTGGCACTAGTTCAAGCCTTAGGGGGTTCTAGGAGGACAGGCTTTTGTCCTAGGCACTGTAACACCCATAAATGGGTGTGTGATTCTTGGCCAGAGGAACACGGGGAATCTGTGCCTTAAACCAGCTGCCCAAAATGGGTGTGCAAGAGCTTCAGGCTTCAGCTGAGAGCATGCTACCAAGGACTGCCTTAAAGGATTCTTGTTTAAAATGCTGCAGGAGGACATAAAGGCAGATGTTTTTGCTAAGCAGAAGCTATTGTTGACAAGATGAGCATTTCAGGATGCGCTGACACCACGGGCCTGTAACGCTGCCTTTCTTTTGTCCTTCAGAAGGCCGATACATTCCTCCTCACTTGCGGAACAGGGAAGCTTCAAAACAGGGTATGTATCAGAAACACAGTGGCAACACTGCACCGGTTCTTGCATCTCTGGGAGCAGACTGCAGAGGCTCTGGCAGTACTGCCTGCTTGACTGTCCTGTGCAAAACGTGGCAACTTCTGCTTTCAGTGTGCTCTTCTAGATCCCTTCACCAGCTTAAATCCTGAGCTGAACTTCAGTATGTGACTGATGAAGTACCTTCCGTGTCTGTGTAACAATTAGCAGTGTCTGAAGCTAGATGGAATCTCCCATCTTAACTTGGCATGTAATGTTCAGTGTTGGTCTGAATGGGTTTTGTGGGTGCTAGTTTTTCTGGTAGTGACTGTGCTGTGGAACTTAAAGGAATCATTTGTTTAATATGAACAGACAGTGCAGTTTCACTTTGTAAATGCATATTTTACACAAAGAGATGTTGTCATTGTTCAGCTTCCTGCAGTTTTTATGGAAGCCCCTGGGAGTACTTGCAGAAGGAGAAATGCAGGCTGTTGGTGAAGCAGACATGAAGTACATGACCTATTTTGGTCACATGTTTACACAGGGGTTTATGCTGAGAAATGGCCCTGCTGTCTTCCACTTGAATCTCTAATCAGAACATAATACAGAAGAAAAGTTTCTTGGAACACTTCAGTGAAGTAAATAGTGATCTTTCTGTGTAAGATCCCAAGGGGGGAAGTGCTGCAGCACGTGTTGTCATGTGTAGTGACTCGGGTGGATATGAGAGAAACGTTTCCTCTTAACACCTACAGAAATAAACCAGAATGCTAAGGCTAAAACAATTCCTGCAGTGCTACAACATAAAGAATTGGGGTTTTGAGGCATGGGAAGGTTCGAATCTCCTGTTTCTAAAGCAGTAAACTTTCACAGATTCTTTTCAATACTGGAGGAGGATGGCTTCCATTATGAGTGGATGGGAGGACAATACTTAAATGATAATACATCTCACAGTGCTTTTGAAGCTATGTCACTTTAAATCTGACTAGATGAAGAATGCTCCATTCTAGTTTTAAGCCATTTGAAGGAAGATCAGTCTGTTTTTGTCTTCTTGCTTTTGTATGTGTCCAAGCTCTAGTGGGTTTTCTGGGTGTTCAGTTGGGATTTTTTTGTTCATTTGTTTGTTTGGTTATTTTTTCCTCTTTTTATGTAAAAGAAGTATGGCCTGAAGCACCAAGTGATGAACAGCATGTTACCAGAGGTGAATGTTTTAGGAAAAGGAGAGGGACTGGTTGGCAGCCAGTTCAGTGCTCTTGTTCCTGGTCACACTGACCTCGAACATGAGCAGTCTTGCAAGAAAGCCACTTGCCAAATCTGAGGAATGTGCAGGTTTCTCAAAAGCAGGAGACAGTTTTAAGGTGGTTGTGGATATTTTCTGTTCATAGATTTCTTGTGTGATGTTTAGTACCCAAGTTTTGTGGGTAAGAGATGGAGTAACCTTGAATTCTATTGTGACCTGTTAGGTGTAGGACTGGCATTGTACTTTCTTGTGTGCAAGACCAGAGTTCCGACGTGGCAGTGTGGGTGTGATTACGTGAGGCTTTTCTGGGGACTTAAACTTCACCTTGCAAAACAGTAAATAGGTGATGAGACCATAATCTGACATGTGGCTTGTTCAGTTAGGACTTCGGCTGCCAACTTTCCTTGATAAACCTAATGTTTAAAAACTGCCTTTAAACCTGGCTAGGTGATGTACCACTGTCCTCTTCCTGGTTCATAATCACTGAATGGAAAAGTTCCAGTTCAGGACCCTGTTGGAAGCATCACGAGTTTGACATTGTAAAGCTGAGATCTCTTGTAGGATGATTTGAAGTCAGTTTTACAGTTGTAATCTGTTAAAGTGTTGTTTGCTTCTGTTTACATAACTCAGTGATTTCTTTGGCTGCATTGAAACTGTTCTGAGTTTTGGCTGCTCCTTGGAATTTTTAATGACAGATTTTCAAAGCTTATAGACATAAGGATGGAACCTTGTGTGGTAATGTTAACCACAAATCAAACTCTTGGTGCAGCCTTACATGTGCAGTAACCTGATTGGAAAAAAATCTTCCATTTACCTGCAGATCTGTCCCACTAATACTAATTATTGACTTTGTAAATGGGGGATAGGGCAGCACAGAACTGCAGGAAATTACAGCCTGCGTAAAAATAATGTCCTTAGGTTATTTAATGGCAGTTCTGTTTCTCAGCTGTGGGAGCTCAGAATGCAGGGCTGCCTGGCCTGAAGTGTCTTGCTTCCATGACCTCAACTTGGTCAACGAATACTAAAGCTTGTCATGCAAGTTTCTTCTTAAACTTCTTGGAAGCAGCTTCTGGATATTTCAGCTGTAATCTGATCTATAGTAGATCAAAAAGTAAATGTTAAGAATTCGCCTTAAAGGTCTTACCCACCCTAAAGAAAGCTATGATTCTACGTCTCCCATCTTTAAATAAAATAATTATTGCTGCTGCATGTGGCAGGTTTTCAAGTGAACTGGCAGTGATTTGTGTTAGTGTTACAAAATGTGAATGAAAATGCTGGTTGGGGGAGACACATTGACAACTGTAATGCTGTTCATAGGTGTAAGGAGTACAGAACTGCTCTGGAAGATTAACTTAGTGAGTTCTTATCCCTGCAGTGAGGAAGATATGCTGGATGGAATCTCTACAGGTTTTTATTTACAAAAAAAAATCCAAAAGCCTTGACATTTTAAGGAATTTCCTGGTAGTCTTTGCACAGCATTGTAGTTATTCACTTCACTTTAGAGAAATTAATCTGGTCAGTTACGGGTTTTCTCAGGGCATTGACTTCTGATTTTAATATGCCATTTGATGTCTGAAATTCCAACTATTCTGCCTCTTATTTACTTAAAATTGACTTGTATGGTCTGGCCCTGTGTTCTGTGCTGATCCACAAAGAAAGTCAGTAGGAATGCCAGATTGAAAGATGAGTTGATGAAGCAGGATGTGTACACCTGGCTTGGGTATAGAAGTTGCTGTCTACCTTAAAATTACGGCAAGGTACCAGCTTCAGAAATGAGTCCAGTAATGAGCTAGGTGAATAAAATTGCTTTGGAGGCTATTTGGAGTATAAAATTTTGACTCTTTGAGCTTCTCAGGCTTGGTAAAAGATCTTAAGTGTAGTGTCAGCTCAGATTTTTCCACTGTTAAGAAACGGTATCTGTAACCCTGAAGATGGCTCTGTCAGTACCGCTGCTGTTAGATCCCCTGGCAGGATGACACATTCCAATACTTGCACTATGGCTTGAAAGTTACTCATAATAAAATCTGTATTTAGCTTTTAAACAAGCCAAAATAATTTCCTTGCAGTTAATATCTTTAAGGACTAATGTTGCTTCTTAAAGAACTTTGGAGGTCTTGAAGCGCATTCCATGATCTTGCGTGCTAAAAACTTTCATGGGTGGATTATTTTTGCTGTCTGTTTCAGTTATCCAGACAAAAGAGTTACAGTTATCCCAGTAGCTTTTAAAGTTCCCTTGTGATCAGTACATTTCTGGATTCTAGGTACTGGAATTTCTTAATTGAAAATATCAGAGGCAAGGTGAATGGCATGCAGGGTAATTCTGGTAGGAAATTTTCAAAGGGACTGGGCCTAGAACAGACCCTTTCTTTGGAATGAGTTTGTTCTGTGGTTGCTTTTATTGTCTCATGAATAGGTCTGGACTGTTTTTTTGCTGGCAAAGCACGCTCTCAAGAGTGACATTATTTGTCTATCAGTTCTGTTATTTAACTTTCACTCTGCTGGAATCCCATAGCTGAGATGAAAAATGTTGTACAAACTGTTATATCATATAGGAGAGGTCAGACCTCTGAAAAAGAATTTATAATTTCTTAGTCCAGTACCAGAGCAGTGTTCAAAACTTCATGTTTCTGCTACCTCACAGGCCCTCGTAGCAGAATAAAAATGAGGTTTTTATACTCTAGTATTAGTGAACTGAATACAAGAACACAACTTTTGAGTTAACATACCTAAGTAGGCACCTACTGTAGGCAAAAGTAAAAGTGCTGTGGAAAAATTCAGTGTGGTTAATTTGTTGTGAAGAGCTCCATATACCTTCTTTGTGTGTGGTGGTGTTACTTTTAGTTTGTGCAGATCCCATTGCTTTGTGTACTTGCAGTATGATGAGATACTCTAACCTCTGTTTAGATTTCTGATACCATTTATTGATCTCTGAGAGGTCTTGTTAACCTCCAAAAATTAAACGTGCAGTCAAGGATTTGTGTTGGAGACATGATGTAGATGAGTCCTGGCAAGACTTAACATCTTGAAGTCTCTTCAGATAGCCATCTTTCCAGGGTAGGCAACTGAAGTCCTTGTACTAAGGCAAGTGCATGTTTTTTAAAAAAAACCCAACATGCTTGTACATGCAGGGAGAGATTTCAGTTCTGATGGGTGAGAAGTGCTCAGTCCCTTGTTAAACAAGCCTTCAACATTCCTGCATCTTTCATTCATGGAGAGATCAGTCCCACAGACCCTTCAGTGAGGGCTTCCTGTTGAGCAGTGTTTTTTCAGTGAAAGCCTGGATTGTGCAGTGTGGCTGCAATCCCTCTCTTTCTGTGCTAGGTTTCGACAGTGGTGGCTGGAGCTCCAGACGGGACAAGGATGCCTACAGCAGCTTTGGTGCGCGCTCCGACCGCGACGCCAAATCCAGCTTCTTCGACCGCGGGACCGGGTCCCGAGGAGGGAGGCAAGTACCTGTGGGTCTGCTGCTGCACACAGTCTGCCTCTGCTCTAGCACTGCTCCTGTCATCTTGATGTTAAAATTAGAGTTCCAGGCGTGAGCAACATTAGGTAGGAGAAGCCTGGGAGGGGAGGAGAGAGGGAGAGAACGTTTCCTTAAAGCTGCTTGATTTCAAGGATGGGCAACTTGCATGTGTTGAAAAGCATGCCCTGTAAATTAAACACACAGTGTAGTGTGCCACCAGGCACTTGCTGCAGCTGTAGTGACTGGTTGACTTCAGCAATCACCAGAGAAATGCTAGGGGGGTGGCTGCTTCCAGGAGAACCATGAAGAGGTGTTGGGAGCACACACAATACATCACTATGGATTTTTTTTTTAATTTCAATATTTTTTCTTGTTTAAAAAGTGTAGTTAATAAAACTGGGTGAGACTCTTGCAGGTTCTCTGCCTTACTTGAGCAGTCTTACACACATCATGCGTTGTACGCACAAGTGTGGTGAGAGTGACCTTTACCGACTACTTAGTAAAGCTGACCTAGTCCTGTATCCAGACTTTTTTCAAACATGATTTACCAGGCCAAAAACTAAACAGTTGAGGTAAGGACTTCTTCCACCTTCTTTCCAAGTCAGTAATACAGGTGAGCTCACTCTTTATGAAATAATTATATGACATAATGGAGGTATTTGGTCACTTGTGTGGTGGGGGAATAAAGGAACCCTAAATGCAAGACCTGTGTAGAATGAGGCAGAGGAAAGGGTGGGGGGAATACAAAATAATGATGCTTAGGAGTTTTAAGCAGAACTCCCTACCAAGAAATGGCAAGACCGAGCAACTTGGGTTGCAGCTCCACTGGCAGATGGCTGTTTACAGTTGTTATGCTTAATCAAATAAAACTGGTGATACGAAGTTCACTGTGTTAAGCTAAATTGACAACTGAAATCACTACAAACTCTTCTGTCTGATACAGAAAAATGTGACCTGGTCTGATGGCTGGGACTAATTCCTGTTCTTAGGTCAAGAAGCAAGTATAGATAAACCTGATGATTTTGAGTTGTTCCACAGCTGTGTATGTGATATGCAGAGCATAAACTGCTGTGTTGTTATGGCTTTGTTGTGGCTTGGGTTCTGCGTGTCAGTAGCCCCTGTTGCCTGGAAGGGGGCCCTGATTCTCGTGCTGTGTTTAGATATGAAGAGCGTGGCAGAGGAGGGGACTATGACCGGAGTGGCTTCGGCAGATTTGACCGCGGCGGGAACAGCCGCTGGTGTGACAAATCCGATGAGGATGACTGGTCAAAGCCTCTCCCCCCCAGTGAACGCCTGGAACAGTAAGTCATGCAATAGCACCCATTACTGGGGGAGGGTCATTTGGTAATTCCAGCAAGTAAAACTGCTTTCCTCCTCTGTTTTTAGGGAACTCTTTTCAGGAAGCAATACTGGCATTAACTTTGAGAAATATGATGATATTCCAGTTGAAGCAACAGGCAGCAACTGTCCTCCACATATTGAAAGTGTAAGTGTTTTTTTTAAGTCTCTTTGCTAGCATATATAATAGTGCCCATTTTGGATGGGTAGCTTAATGTCTGGAGTTCAGGGAGGAAAGGAAATACTGTCTTTCTACGGCTAAGCTGTTTTGCAGAGTAGGGTTGCATACGATGAACTAAGGGAAGAAATTGTGCAAGCTTTTTCAGTTAATGCTCATAGCTTGCTTTGTAACTGTAACTTGTCCTTAAGCAGTGAATGTGGAAGTGCTTTGAAGGTGCTGATTTGGGAACAACTGCTAAGGCAATAGGCAGTGTTAGGCTAAGCACAGTGTGTGTGCTAGTGCAGTCTTCATTTCAGGCTTGGCTGACTTTTTAAAAATTGCTTAGAAAACTGGACTAAATATGTGACTCTGTAAACTTCATAGGCAAGTTCTGTATGAAGGGCTGAAACAAGAGCTACCTTATAAATGACTAGTTAAACTGAATGTTGTGAAGGGAAGGATTCTGATTTTACTCCTTTTAAATATCCTACAGTTCAGTGATGTTGACATGGGAGAAATTATAATGGGAAACATTGAACTCACACGCTACACCCGCCCTACTCCAGTACAGAAACATGCAATACCGATTATTAAAGAAAAGAGAGACTTGATGGCCTGTGCTCAGACAGGTGAGTTAATAACTCTTTGCTGCTTGGTCTCAATAGAAGTGAGGTCTTGTTTCTGCAGATAAGAGATAGAACCTCCTGTGCAGAGTGTACTGAAATAGTTGTGTGTTGGGAGCTCATTAGCTTTAGTCTTGCACTCGCTTTAGATGTGACTTGCCTGGATTTACTGAGTTTGTCCTGAGATATGTTCATGTCTTAAACCACATCCACCTTGGGGTTTTGGGGTGCTGAGAGCGCTCCAGTGCCACAAATAGCAGCCATATTCCAATGCAGGTGTTACTGGGAATGTGCTACTGATACAGGATTAGTGCTGTAGTTGATAGTAACTCATAATAATACTTGTATTCTACCAGGGTCTGGGAAAACAGCTGCATTTCTTCTACCAATCCTGAGCCAGATATATGCAGATGGCCCTGGTGATGCCTTGAGAGCAATGAAGGCAAGTATTCAAATACCCAGTCTTGGGAAAGCGATGACCAGTGTCATAGGTTTGGGGTTTTTTCCTTCCCCACATGAGCTGGTGTGTGCTACTGAACACAGTAGCTGGTCTTAAATGTTATCATCATTTTGGGTATGATAGGCAAGTGTCTCAACTTCAAGAAGACTTAAATTGTTTCCTTTAAAAAATGAAGGCTGTGGATTATTTTTTTTCCTATGGAAGAGTTGTATGCATAACTGTCCAGTTTTTTAAATGAGTGATTTTGTTGTTGCATAAGCTTAAAAGACACTTCCTTGCTACAAAAAGCGACTTGGTCACCCATCTGTGTTGTAGTAATTTCAGAATAGGAAGTAACTGGTTCTGTGGCTGTTAGTTCTCTGCTGCTGAAGTTTGGGATTGCAGTGCTTGTTTCAGAGACCAGGATTGTGCATATATTGCCCTAGTAACCCACAGCTGAACCTTGGGCACTGTAATAGGGCTGTCTCCATGGGTAGTGCTCGAACTGGTTCTCAGCCATGCTTTGTCTTTCTTAAACTTGGTGACCTGTCTTAAGTACTGGCTGTAGTAGCTTTTTTCTTTCCCTTTGTGTTTCGGATGTCATGCCAAGGTTATTTTTTCCTTCAGGAGAATGGGAGGTACGGGCGCCGTAAGCAATATCCAATCTCACTGGTCTTGGCTCCCACTAGAGAATTGGCCGTGCAGATCTATGAGGAAGCCAGAAAGGTACATTTAACAGTTCATTATTGTAACAGAGCTCAAGTAGAGTTTTTCTTGGAGCTAACTTACTTTGTTTTACAGTTTGCATACCGCTCCAGAGTTCGCCCCTGCGTTGTGTATGGTGGTGCAGATATCGGCCAGCAGATCCGTGACTTAGAACGTGGATGTCACTTGCTTGTAGCAACTCCAGGACGACTGGTTGATATGATGGAGAGGGGAAAGATTGGACTGGATTTCTGCAAGTAAGTAAAGTGTTGCTTGTCCATGTACAAATGACTTAAGCAGGATACAGTTAAGGACCTCAGATTGTAGCTTTTGGACTGTCTAAACATCTAGTTCAGAACTTGTAACCCAGTGCAGACAGCAGAGCAAAGCTTACAGAAAAATGTTCTGAAGATGGTTTTTTATTGCTGTTTAGGTACCTAGTCCTTGATGAAGCTGACAGAATGCTTGATATGGGGTTTGAACCTCAAATTCGTCGAATTGTTGAACAAGATACTATGCCACCAAAGGGGGTTCGTCACACCATGATGTTCAGTGCTACTTTCCCCAAGGAAATCCAGGTACTTAACAAGAGTTTAAATACTTCAAAAGCTCATAAGGCCAAAAGAATTTCATCTTAGGAAGGAAAGAAAAAGTATGGTTTGATTGTGACTTTTTTTCCCCCACCATTTTAGATGCTTGCTCGTGACTTCCTTGATGAATACATCTTTCTGGCTGTTGGCAGAGTAGGTTCTACATCTGAGAATATCACACAGAAAGTAGTATGGGTGGAAGAGCCAGACAAACGATCGTTCCTGCTTGACCTGCTAAATGCCACAGGTAGGGAATAGCTGCAGATGAGCAAATGAAGCAAAATTCAGAATATGCAAATCTAATGACTCAAGCAATAAGAATTTCTATTGATTAGGTGAATGAAAGGGAATTTTGTTGCCATGCAGTGAATGTATTGCACTGGCTAAATGTCAGTATCAAGCTGACGTAAACATGTCTGTTAACAAAAAATGGGGAGGGAGGTCCCTAGTGATGATACTTAGGGATAAACAGGCAGAGAATTAAAGCTGCCTATTAACAGGTCATGGAGCCTATATTTGTCTCTGCAGCTTTTCTTCTGCTAACCTGGGTTTTAATTTTTATTAGGTAAAGATTCCTTGACTCTGGTGTTTGTGGAAACTAAAAAGGGGGCAGATGCTCTCGAGGACTTCCTGTACCACGAAGGCTACGCCTGTACAAGTATCCACGGAGATCGCTCCCAGAGGGACAGAGAGGAAGCGCTGCACCAGTTCCGCTCTGGCAAGAGCCCCATCCTTGTTGCCACAGCAGTAAGTGAAATGTCTAGAACTCAAGCATGGGAGCCTATTTCTTGTCCTGTGGAGTCTTACTGAGACTTGATTGAATCCTTTAACCACTAGGTAGCAGCAAGAGGACTGGATATCTCAAATGTAAAGCATGTCATAAACTTCGACTTGCCAAGCGACATTGAGGAGTACGTACATCGTATTGGTCGTACAGGCCGTGTAGGAAACCTTGGTAAGTGTGACCTGGGCTTTTCACAGACAACACTGCATACCTAAGTTGACAGGCAAAGTCATACAGGCTGAGTAATAAATTTCAAATAAGTACTTGAGAAAAGCCTGTGAGCTACCTTCTGTGACCAAAAGCTGGTCACTGCTGTCTAGCCGCTGTGGAAAGTTTAGCAGTTCCTTTGGGTGATGTTCTTAGTGCCATCAAAAGGCTCTCTTACTACATGTAAGCCTGGTGTCTTGTGTGCCTGTCAGTAAACATGATTTTGGGACTAGCTATGGTGGAGTAATGTTCTCAGACAGCTTTCTCTTTAAGTAATTCTAGTGTTCTCAGGCTTAGCTGTAGGGAACTGGAATGTGGAGTGGGTTCAAGTGCTGCCGTGTACTTGAATTGTATGTAGTCAAAACTGAGTATCTCCTTCAGGTCTTGCCACTTCATTCTTCAATGAGAGGAACATAAACATTACAAAGGACTTGCTTGATCTCCTTGTGGAGGCTAAGCAAGAAGTACCATCTTGGCTGGAGAACATGGCCTATGAACAGCATCACAAAGGAGGAGGCAGCCGTGGGCGATCTAAGAGGTAAGAGACACAGCTTTGGCTAGAGATATGTTCTCAGTCTGTTAAGAGACAGGTCTGTGACTTTCTCAGTCTGAAAATACAGTTAGAGGATGATACAGGCAGATGATACAGATAAGCTGAGCTTGGTGTGTGCAAAGGTGACAGTGTCTGTCTGGTTCGGTTCTGTCTATTCATAAGGCAGTTAACACACAAGACCTCTTTCCTCTTAAGCAGGGAATTAGATACAGCTGAGATAGAATGATGTTATCAAAAACCATTTTCAGACTGTAAAAGCAGCTATAAAACACATCTGCCTATGCCAGAGATGTATCTTAAGTAGCTGTTTTGATGTGTAGGAGAAGGTAATGCAGTGCTTCCAGACAAAACAAGGAGAGAGAAGAGAATGCAGGTGTGGTTTTGCTGTGGAAACCTAAAACACTGTAATACAAACCTTTGTTTACTGGCTTTCAGGGGTAGGATGAGAGAACGCTTAATGTAGTTAACATGGTCCAACCACATTGGGTTTGGTGTGATTCTTTTGTTTTCCTAGCTGTATGCTTCTAAAACATGAGAGATAGTCATAAATGCATGGCTTAAACACTAAGATAGGATTGGAAATCTTGTGGAGGCAGAGATTTCACCAAATCGGATCTCTCCAGGTAGTTTTGGGCCGCTTACAAAGTGCGCTCAGCTCAGCAGTGGCTGCTGTCCAGCTGGGTTGGTACCAGAGTCAGAGCAGGTGAATCCCAGTGCGTGCAGTGCTGGAAGTGCCCGTGTGTGACCGCAGTGTTTGTTCCTTGCGCTCTGCAGCAGTCGGTTCAGCGGAGGCTTCGGGGCCAGGGACTACCGAACGAGCAGCGGCTTCGGCAGCAGCAGCTCCAGCAGCAGCCGGTCCACCAGCAGCCGCAGCGGCGGGAGCGGCAGCAGAGGCTTCGGAGGTGAGAGGGGCTGGGCACCTGCACCCAAAGTGCTTGCTGGGGTAAAACTGGATGTTTTCAGCTGTAATGTTTGAAAAAGATCATCTGGGGCTGGTCATGCAGTCTCAGCATCCTGCTTGGATCTAGGCCAGTGCAGGTTACCTGACCGGTGGCTTGACTCCACCTCCCTTTCCAGTATTGGTTGAGTGTTGTGCATTTGACTGTACTGCTGGGTGGGGTTCCTGGATAGAGAAGTACCTGGGTTGTTTTCTTGTTGTAAAGGTGCAAATCTTTAGAGTTAATTAAGCATCACTTTCTCTTGCCTTTCGTAGGTGGTGGTTATGGAGGCTTCTACAACAGTGATGGATATGGAGGAAACTATAACTCCCAGGGGGTGGACTGGTGGGGCAACTGATCTGCTTGCAGCAGATAGCCCACCAAACAAGCTAATATGGAAACCACATGTAACTTAGCCAGACTATACCTTGTGTAGCTTCAAGAACTCGCAGTACATTACCAGCTGTGATTCTCCACTGAAATTTTTTTTAAGGGAGCTCAAGGTCACAAGATGGAAATAAAGGAACAAGTAGCCCTATCTCGAAGGTGGTTTTGAAGACTCTTATTGCTGTAGTCAGGATTAACTCCCCTCCCACCCATCCCCACCCAGAAACTGCATTTATGATTTTGTGACTGAGGATCATTTGTTTGTTAATGTACTGTGCCTTTAACTTTAGACAACTTTTATTTTGATGTCCTGTTGGCTCAGTAATGCTCAAGATATCAATTGTTTTGACAAAATAAAAATTACTGAACTTGGGCTAAAATCAAACCTTGGCACACAGGTGTGATACAACTTAAACAGGAATCACTGATTCATCCATAATATTACAAAGAAAAAACTTATGCGGTAGCCTGCATTAGGGCTTTTGGTATCTGCAGATTTGAAAAATAAAACATCTTGAAGCATATCAATGCAATTAGTTTCTAATGTGGCAAAACTGTACTAAGTTAAAGTTCTGATTTGCTCACTCTATCCTGGATAGGTACTTAGAACCTGATAGCCTTTAATAAGCCATTCCAGTCATGATGAGATGATGTATGGATACATGCATACATTAAAAGCACTGTTTTTGAAGTTAATGCAAGTAAATACAGCAATTCCTTTTTCAATATTTAGGCAGATCATTAATGTGAGCTAGCCAAATGTGGGCAGAACATTACAGGGAATGTTTAAAGGTCTGATAACTTGAAATAGTTTTTAGGAGAATTCATCTATTTAGACTTTTTAAAAATGCCTGCCATATGAAATTGAAATGGTAGAATGGCTGACCATGGCAGTGATTGGTCCTCCTTAAGGGCCTGACTGAATTTTTGGTCTAATAACGCATGCTAGTGTTGATGTTTTTTGGTCAAGAGGGTATGAACAGGAAGAATTATGCAGCAGGCTTTATTTTAATGCAGATTCACATTACTCTGTTCAAGCTGCGTGGAGATGTTAAACTGGCTTACTGTAGACTTTGTAAAATGGCTCCAGAAGAGTAACAAACAAACCTGAGATCACAGAGGTTGGAAATGTACATAAACTGCACAAGGTTTCAATTCTGCTATTAAAGTGCAGTTTTAGTCAGTTTTAGTTGCATAGGTTTCCATTGTATTTATAGTCTGTTATGCTAAATCTGGCCAAAGATAAGTATTGTCCACCAGAAAAATGCCTCTGCCACTTGGAATTTCTGTGCTAACTTTGCGGCCAGAGCATTTAACAACTAATCTACAGTGGCATAGGAAAATGGCAAAAATCTCCTAAAGTGCAATAGATTTTTTCAAGTGTATTGTGCCTTGTTCTAAAACTTTTATTAAGTAGGTGCACTTGACAGTATTGAGGTCATTTGTTATGGTGCTATTTCAAGTCTAGGTTTAGGCCCTTGTACATTTTGCCCATAACTTTTTACAAAATACTTCTTTTATTGCACATTCAGAGAATTTTATATATGTCTTGTGTGCGTGTCCTTAACTTCCAATCTTATTTTGTCTCTTGGAGATTGAACGCAGCTTGTTTAAGGAGAAGGAAATAGATTCTAAAACTTATTTGGGACCATGGGAATGATAGCTGGGAAGAAAACTATTTGCACACGACAGATTTCTAGATACTTTTTGCTGCTAGTTTTGTGTAATATTTATTGAACATTTTTGACAAATATTTATTTTTGTAAGCCTAAAAGTGATTCTTTGAAAGTTTAAAGAAACTTGACCAAAAGACAGTACAAAAACACTGGCACTTGAATGTTGAATGTCACCGTATGCGTGAAATTATATATTTCGGGGTAGTGTGAGCTTTTAATGTTTAAGTCATATTAAACTCTTAAGTCAAATTAAGCAGACCCGGCATTGGCAGTATAGCCATAACTTTCTGATAGTAAAACAAAAATTGGCAACTTAAAATTAAACATGCCAAGGTTTTGATACACTTGTCTTAAGATATTTATGAAACACTTCTAAACACTGATGTGAAGTGTCCAGATTCTCAGATGTTTGTTGCGTGAGTTTTGTTTAGTTGTGTGTTTTTTTTTTTTTCAGTGAATGTCTGGCACATTGCAATCCTCAAACATGTGGTTATCTTTGTTGTATTGGCATAATCAGTGACTTGTGCATTTTAGCAAGTTTTATCAGCCAGCAATATTTTCAGTTCAGATACAAGGATTCAAACCAATATGCAAGAATGGATTTAAACTTGCTGAATGTGAAAATTGAACTTCAAGTCACTGTAGGTTTAGAATTGCTTATTGTATTAGTTTAGATGCTAGCACTGCATGTGCTGTGCATATTCTTGATTTTATTACAATAAAAAAGTTTAACTGCACAGTCTATTCATTTGTGAAGCGTCACTCCTGGTTTATGAGCTCTGTAGCCCCGGCAGTCTCATTCTCGTGCAGCTCTGGAAGCAGGTGACTCTAGTGTGGCACATGTCAGTGTGGTGACAGATGGCAGCCAGGCTCAGGGCTGTAGCTGAAGGAGCCTCACGTGGCCTGTGCCCCACGGTGCAGGGGTGCTGGGCGAGTTCTAGAGGTGCCAGCAGAGCAGAGGTGGGACAGACGAGGAGAAAACCACCTCAGTTTGGTCATTAGGGGAACCAAGTTTGGCTGTAACTACCTAATTAAATAATTAAACCTTGTGAAGTTAGGCTTGGTTCCTCAGCCCCTGACTGCTCAGGATTTCATCTCACGGTTGTCCCTCTGAATTTCACAGGAGTGCCTTTAGGGAGCTTTAAGTTTTGATGTCATACCTGTCCATTGTTCCTACATACTGAAAGCCAAAATGAGGTGAAATACTGGAATATCTAAGGGAGTAGAGTGGAAGGAATAGATTCAGGTGTGTCCAGTTTCTTTGAAGTGAGATAAATTTGGTTCATTTGAGAGAAAGTGATTTAGAAGGAGCCTGGGTTTCAAGTTTGATGCTGAAATGACTGTAGCAACTTGTGATTTCCTGGTGAGTAAGGAAAGAGGGTGGGGAAAAAGTAATGACTGGTATCTCTGATCCATGAAAGGGTAGTGCAGGTGAATGGCATGGGGTGTGAGGACTGGTAAAGGTGTTATGTGCCCCTGCAGTCCTAGATCCATATAGGAAATGAAATCTACACTCCCAGTCCAGTACTGTGCATGGGCCTTGGAGAGTAAGGGAAAGGATGGACATCACTGTGATTTCCAAGGTAGCTTCCTCGAGCATCTGCCTTGAGCACACTGACTGTGAACCACACTGAATTTACCTGCTTTAGACTTGCATTAATTATCAACCTCATCATGCAGGGCTTTGTGTTGTCATGCCATGTTCCTGGATGTGCAACATGCACTTCAATCTCTCCCAAAGGCAGTTTTCCCTCCCGTGTGTACCTGTAGAAATACTAGAACTGCAGTTTAGGAGGTGGATATGCCAAGGGAAATGTGCTCTGTGGAGGTGGCCCCGGGATCTGGAGCTCCAGCTTGGCGTGTGAAGGTTTGCACATGGTGCTGTAGCTTAGGTTTGTCCCTGGCAGAATGCAGGAGTGGCAGAGGAGTCATTTGGCAGCCAAATCCACAGGGCTGTGAGCAGCACTCTGCACTGGGGCTTGCAGAGGTGGTGGAAGGGCTAATGTAAAGCAGTAGTGGGCACAAAGCGAGTGAGAACCAAAGGAGGAAGTCTGGTCCTCAGGAAGATTGTTCCTACAGACTGGAGGGGAAACCATTTACCTCTGAGAGGGAAGTTAGGTTGAGGAGATGGCAGACATGAGGAGCCTTGAGACACCAAAGGTACTGAGGTAAGAGAAGCAGAGTCTGTTCCCACAGAGGTGGAAATTTGTATTTCAGTAGTTCTTGGCATACTGGGCAGCAACATTTTTCCCACAGTAAGTGAGAGAAGACTTGGGAACAAGTGGGCAAGAGATCCTAAATTGCAAAGAAAAAGGCTGTGAAGTTAAAGGGTAAAAGTGATTATTGATTTGTCTTTGTGAGGCTTTGTTGTATGAGGCTTTCAGAACGTGCAGTAAAGTCAGTCTTTGGGCAATAAATGTGCACATGCCAACAGTGGCAGAGGTTATGGCAGGAAATTCTGCTCTTGATTTGCCAGTGAGGTCACTATGACCTGTGCAGATAAGGAGAGGTCTTTAAACGATTTGACTGTGGTGACAGGGATGGGAGGGACTTGGATTGATATCCTAGTGTGGAGTTCATGGAAGTGCAGACGCAGTGGGGTTACCAGAGAGACTTAGCTACTGTTTGTTTGGTGTGAGGATTGGGAACAGGAAGCACAGCTTGTACAAGCAGGATGCTGCTGAGGCTGTGGCAGCCAAAAGTTGCCCTATAAACCTCGTTAAAGCTGTGTGTCTGTAGCCTTCCAAGTTTGTGAATCCTCATCCAGTGCAGTGTTCACTGTTGCTCATATTGGTCAATGTGTTCATGAAAGCAGCCTGCAGTCAGTTGGGATGGGCCATACTGAATTACAAATCCCAGGTGTTGGCGCTCATTCTTAGGAGGAGGGGAGCAAAGGACGGGGCTGGAGTTTGGCTCCTGCTTTGCTGTGAGCTCTGCCACTTCAGTGAACCTGGCTGGAGCTGTTGCACCAACACTCAAACCAACCTCACAGCTTGTAAGTGAATCGTTTTTGAGGGGCAGATTGCCAAGGCTGTTGAGAGGTTAACAGCTTCATGCTGCATTTTGTGTCTTGGTTACCACTTTGTGTCAGAAAACAGCAGTACAGATCCTGTCTGGTTCTCTCAGCCCCTTGGCTGGTTGCTTCATGGAATCAGTAGCCTTGTGCATAACGCTGCTCACGGGTAGCAGTGTGTAAGTAGTCCCAGGAAGTGGGAAGTGGTTTGTGTAATTATCCTGTGCTCACAGAAAGATGTCACTTAACAAGCTGAAGTCACCTGCTCGTGGTTAATGAGGCAGGCCTGGAGCAGAGCCAAGACTAGGAAAAGTGTAAGTGGTGGGAGGGCCTTTGCTGCTGTGCTTAGCGCTTTCCTGGCATTATTTAGGGAAGGTCTGGAAAGGCTGTCAGTGCTATGGATCTACAAGTCTGGCCTGTCCATTTAGGATAAGCAGATTCTTCTGTATATTTAATCATTAGGGCCACTGCATCTCCTCAGAGAATTTTTGTAAACAATTGAAATTCTGCTCTACTCTAGCAAGGGTAGGGTTTGTTCTTTGTCCTGGCACTTTAGGGGAAATTCACCATCATCTGATTTGTTAGCAAAAAATATTGCTGCTAAAGGAATTGCATGGTTCAAATAAACATTTAGTGTGCTCAGAGCATAGAGTACGCTATGCTGGGCCCGATTAATGATCTGTGCAGATTACAATACAGCGTTGGCATCAGATTTTGTATTAGGTATGATGAAAGCTTTGCTCCCACTGGACATTCATGCAAACTAGAGTTTGTCATCGAGGGTCACAGGACTACAGGCTTTGCAGGGAAGGCTGAAGTAGAGCCTGGAGCAAGTGCGAGCATCTGCCGCTTAGATATTACGTGCTTAGATATTTAGTGCAGAAAATGAAACTGTTGCTTCAAGGAGGGACCTGATTACCAGGGTTTTTTTCAGTGGCTGAAGAGTTTGTCTAATCTCCTTCGGTTGATGACTCACTGGGAAAGAAGGAGTAGTGATAAATTTGAAAAGAAAGCAGAATAAAAGGTTTGGCAAAGACACAAAGCATCTGCTCCCAGCTGTGCTGCTGCTCTGGGTTACGTGGGGTCAGATATATCATCATGCTGCAACTGTTCTTTGTCTCTTAATCCTGTCGCTGTAAAGACATCAACTTTTTCAATCAGCAACTGCAGCACCGATCTCATCTGTCATCTCACCTGGGACTTCTAGGTTCTACTTGAAACCAGTAATTTGCAGGTAGATTCAGCTTAAAAAATGACAACCCAGTAAGAGCATGGCATATTCCCTGATTATTCTCCTCTAACAAGAGAGAGAGATGAGATTTCTGATAACATTTCTCAAATATTTACCCTTGGTCTTTCTATCTCAACTTCCGTTGTTTAGTTTTTTTTTTTTGGTTTTTTTTTTTTTGTACATACGTGTTTCTTCTTGCAGTCAAAACAAACATTGCTTCTGACGGCACTCGAGATCTCACAGGCTCATGTGACTGAAAGCATTTCTTGTGCAGCAAGGGAAACAATCGCTCAGGGTTATTTACAAAGAAGGAACAGCCAGAAATTAAGTGGACTGGGAATCTTAATGGAAGCTGTTTGCTAAATACCACTTGTGTGCTGAGCTTAGTCAGAGATTAGATGCAGGTTAAGGGAAGTGTTCTCTGAAGAAATATAAAAACATTTGAGAGCTGAGAACTGGCTTATGGAAACAAGAGTACCACATTGCTGATCTTTTCCAGCTCTCTCCATTTATGAAGAAGATGTGCCCAGGAGTCTCTGGGTGAAAAGATTGTACTTAATTATGTTATTTGAGTGGTCTGAGTCTACAAACAGTGGGATCATGCACTTGAAAGTCTGCCTGAATTTTCTAACTGTATCAGCTGGTCTAAAGAAGGATGCCGCCTCTTCTCACGGCTCCTTTAACATCTGACAAATCTGGTAATTGGGCTACTGTGAAACCACAGTGTGCTTTATGAAAATTCCCACAGGGACTCAAGTGCTCGCCTATTTTATGTGGATAAATTTAAATGATGGGCTCATTGCAGCCACTGCTGCTTCTGCAGAACTTCTCAGGAGTAAATCTCAGCAAAGTTCTAAGAAGGAGGTCAACCTTGCCAGGAAATGGGGAGACAGAGCAGCCAAGCAAGAGGCCAGTGGCCTCTTCCTCTGAGTGGAAGCCCAGCTCTCCTCTGGGTGAGTGACCCTGTGTTGCTCTGGCAGCACAAACATCAGCTTCTTCTCACAATGACCTGGGGATCTGGGAGCAGCCATGGGAACTTCCACTCAGCCTGCAGCCACTGCCCATGCCTTGGGATTCGTTACCCTTCAGTAATTACTCCTTTGGAATCAGAGTTCCCCATGCAGGATGAGCCTTGTGGTGGCCACCAGGGCTTGAGGAGGTTTTCTGCTACTGCTCTTTGGTCTTTGGTCTAGCACCAGAGTGATTTACTTCTGCTTCACTTGCTATAAAACTCTGAGGTCTTATCTCTGACCTTTTTAAAGGAGTTAGTTGTGACTTTGAAATGCCCTTGGCAGGAGCCTCACACAGACTGGTGGCAGCTTTCAGTGCTGCAGTCCATGACAGCATCCCCAAAACTCATAGCAAGCAGAGCTGAACCTTGCAGTGCCTTTTTTGGTTTTGGGCCTGGGCTATGCTGTAGGATTATGAATGTCTTAACAAGCTGGAAGCATCAGGACACCTCTGGTTGTTGATGTATGCTCAAAAAATGTCTGTCTGATAACAGCAGTCGCGTCTCTAGGGCCTTGTTAACTCAGTGGAGACTCTGGGATGCACCGGAGGTCAAATCGTGCTTTTCAGTTTGGACTCTGGAGTTTTTCACTCCCGTGTCAGGAAAGGATCATACTGCTCTGACCTGTATTTTTAATACCATTGGCACAGCTTTTGGTTTAGAATTCTGATCATCTTTCTTAACTGAAGCCCATGTGGACAGGCTGTAGACGCTATGTACAGGTTCATTCCTACCTCAGTTTCATTTCATGTGCTGAAGGCATTGGATTGGAGATGGAACTTGCAGCAGTGGAAACATCTGAAAGCAGTTTTGGTTAAGACTTATCAAGAATTAAGTGAATTAATTATAAATTACATTTAGAGACAAGGAATGTGTTTCCACATGGATGGTTGAATTAGAAACCCTAATTCTATTTTACGGTGCAGTCAACCTTGGCTGTTGGAGTGGTTTTCTATTTGCAGTCACCAGATTCCCTATGGTTAGAGATGACTGCTGTGCTTGGTTTTACCATCAGTGTGTAGGTAGGGTGTTAAGTTGCCAGCCATGGAGCTGGGGACCCCCAGTCATTTACTGCTCTGTGTTTGTGCCATTTCTCCCACTGGCTTGAAATTTTGTTTTCCTTTTGTCTTCCCTGACTCTTTCTACTAAGCCCAGGAACTTACACCTTCCTCTGAGTTCCAAAGACCTGCCTTCATCCTTCTGAACCAGCTAACCCTTCCTTTTTTTCCCCAAATTCTGTCCACCATCTGCAACCTCTGCTTGGTTTGGGTAATTTCAGAGATTCGCCTCCCTTCTCAAAAGTCAGAAATTTTCCATACTGGGTGTTTCCCTCAGTGTTCCTGCTCCCACAGGCCTGCTTCCTGGGGAATAGTTTGCAGGGCTGCTCAGGCAGCATCTGATAAGTAATAGCTGCAGGAATATGGATGTGCAAGGCTTTTCTCAGCAGAATTGTTTACTGTAGATTATTTAAACATAGTTCTGCTGGGTCATTAATTCTTTCAGCCCAGAGCAGTAGCTGACAGAACTGTAAATGGATATGGCTGTCAAATTTACATGCAGTCCTCAAAAACTGCTTTATGAATTACTTGGTATTTGAATTCTCATCAGTTCAGGAGAAGATACAGCTGCTTAGGGTTTTTTAAATTATTATTTTACCAATAGTGTAAGAACAACAAGACATGCAGTGACTGATAAACCTCCAAAATTAGGAAGAGGCTGTTTTTTATTTACATTTTATATTTAATTTTGTTAACTAGAGCATGCCGTGTTATTAGAATTAGACCTGGATGAAATATTTTTTCTTTTCCATGGAATCTTTCAACTTCAAAATTAAAATTTTTCCTCCTTGCCAAAGCAGATCAAAATAGCATGTCTTTGATGTAACAAAGTCTGGGTTGTTTGATAGCTTTGGGTTTCTTGATAGCTTTGATAGTGTCTACCGCTTCCTTTATTAAAAATTGCAGTAAAATGGTTTTAGTTTCTAAATCCAATTCTAAAAACATACCATTTTAAATAATTGACATTTTGACAATTCTGAACCAGTTTTCACAATGGCCCCACCTTATAAATGTTCTTTGAATTATCAGCATTTTCTAACAGCCACGGAACAGTTTTGTTGAACAGCTGCTGTGGTCACTTCACATCAGTGTGTGACACCATTTTCTTTGTCACAGTGTGACCCAACATCTGTAGTGCCTGTCACCAGTTCAGACTTGGGTGCTGTAGGTTCAGGGCTTCTGTGTGGGTGACACATGACAAGATAAACTTTATTTTAGCTCCAGTGAGCAGCAGGGACCCTGTTAGCACTGTACTGTTTTATATTTTCATTTTACAAAGTTAGCACTGATTTACAAAAGTACATCCTCAGCAGCCTATGTGTTGAGTATGTGGATTTTAGAACATATCTGATTTATAGCCTCATCCTGGTGTCAGAAATGTAGAGAAACTGTCTTGGATTTTCGAGAGCAAAAGGTTCCTTAAGCTCTGGGTTAATTTGTCTCCTTCTGTGCACAGTGCAAGGCTGATTCTCCTGAGGCCAACACTGGTGTTACATCATCTCAATTAACGCTCTGGCAAAGCACTTTTCCAAGCTCAGAAGGGGCAGCTGAGGCAGTATTTCCAAAGCATCCTGGCTCTTGCTGTGCCTTCACCACTGTTTTCTTGAAAGGATTTTCCTGCAGATGCTGAATGGGAAGAAATCTCGGCAGCACAACTCTGCTGAAACCCTGCCCCACAACCCATCACGGGCAGAACGGGAGGAGAAGAGTGCTAAGGCTGGGCAAAAAGGGGGACTTTCCTTAGGGAGAGAGGAACAGGAGAGGTGTTCAGTGGCCAGGCAAAGGCATCAGTGTCAAACTCAGAGGTTTTGTTGGTTTTCATACAACAAAAGGTTTCCCCTTCCCTCAGTGTTACTGAGTGACACTGTTTGCACACTAAGCAACAACTGCAAAGAGTTACATGAGCAGCCCCACGTGTCATTCCATGCAATGAAGGACCCTGCTAATGTCACCTGTGGGCACCGAGCTTTGGCTACCAATGGGCCTGGCTTTTTCCCCCAAAAAAAGAAAGATCACAGAATCTTTGTGTCCGGTAGGCCGAGGCCTGCTCACCTGGCTTGTGGCAGAATTACAAAGTGCAGTGAATAAAATTGCTGTGCTGACCTTCAATACCCAGCAATTGCAGGAAAGCACCAATTTGGGGGTCTGGGATCAGCTGCTGGGATTACAAGACCTTTTCCCCCACCCCAGCTTCCCACTGAAGGGTCAATGCAAGCTGGCTTGTGGCAGAATTACAAAGTGCAGTGAATAAAATTGCTGTGCTGACCTTCAATACCCAGCAATTGCAGGAAAGCACCAATTTGGGGGTCTGGGATCAGCTGCTGGGATTACAAGACCTTTTCCCCCACCCCAGCTTCCCACTGAAGGGTCAATGCAAGCTGCCCTTTTCTTCCTGCTGCCTCCTCTCCTGAGGATGTCAAAGCAACCAGAATGAGGAAGAACACTTTTCTGTGTTTCATTATGCCTGCAGCCTGCAACATCCATTCAGAACCAAGCACTTTCTGAAAACCATGCTGGATGACTGTTGTTATCAGGAGGAGGTTTGTTATCAAGGGAGGAAATTGTGTTTGGATAGTAAATAAAAGTTTCAGAATTCTTGATTTCTGTCCCATTCCTTTCCAGGAAGTTCCGCTTTGGTGTTCAGAGTGGCACCTTCTCAGCTTTGTGCTCTTTGTGTCCTCCTTTCTCTTCTGCCCTTCTTTGCCTGCTCTGTTTCTTTCCCAGTGTCTATCTGTGCCTGTGGCAGCTCCAGAGGCCAAAGAGCCTCATTTTTCCCAGTCCATGTGCTAAAACAGCCCTTGATTCACTTATGAAGGCTGGTTGTGAAATGTCATTGTAAGATCTTGCTCTGCTTGGGTTTCAGCCCTTTCAGAGCTTTGCCTTAGAGGACAGGAACATGTTTTCCTTGCTGGAAACTGGAATTCCAGGCCATTGCAGCATGTGCCATGTATCACAGTGGGGAATTACTGAGGCTTCTGGGTGCTGGTTCTGCCATGTCTTCCAAGGGAGCTGTGCAGGTGCAGGCGCCAAGTGGGACCATGAAAACATCATGAGGTTCAACAAGGCCAAGTGCCAGGTTCTGCACCTGGGTCAGGGCAGTCCCCGAGTCCCGGATTCATCCTTGCTCTTGCTGTACCTTCACCACTGTTTCTTGAAAGGAAAGCTCCCTGCTGATGCTGAGTGGGAAGAAATTTCAGCAGCTCTCAGCACTCCTGATGGGGAGTTCCTGGTGGGCAGCTGAGGATGATCCTTCCTCTGCTGTGTCACAGGGCTTGTCTGAAGACTTTCTCAGGTCTTGAAGGCAGCAGGTGCTCGGTCATGGCGTTGGTTCTGGCTGCTCGAAGCGAGGTTTGCAGTGGGTCTGACACTTGCTTGGGAGAGGCACCTCAGCCTTGCTACAGAAATTGCAGCATAGGCTTTGCCCAAACTCTGACATCAAGAGCAGAGTGGGAATGAGATCAAAGCTTTGGATCTTCCTGCTTATGGTCATGGGACAGATCCCAGAGTGTGTCCCAATCCATGAACTGTGGGGGCTGGCTGGGAGCAGCAGGGACGCTCGTGGGGGAGGGAGGGGGGATGGCAGCTGTGTGTGCTGGCACGGTGCAAGCTGGCTGCTGACGCTTGCAGGCTGGCAGGAGGATGTGCTTGATCAGCTTTGTGGGTAGAGAAAATGTCCTGGATCAGTTCGTGCTGGCAGGAGATAAAGTGAGAAAAATACTGAGACTGAAGTGGAAGTGAGTCTTTCCCTGGCTTTCCACGCAGAGCTTTCCACAGTCCCCCTGCTCTGAAGGTACATACATATTTTTCTTTTGAACATCACTGAATTGATCCTCTGAATACAGAAATTATCTGTTTTATTCTCATAGGGGGGGTTATTTAGCCATTTAACTTGTGAGTGACTGGTGTTACCCTTTATTCCCGTTCAAGTTCAAATTTGTGTTTCCTTGGGCTGGGAGGTGAGGAAAACCTTGTGGCTCTGGGAGGACACCTCCCACCCAGCCTGATTTAACTTGTGGTGCTGCCCTCAGAATCAGTCTGGAGTGGGTTGTACTTCTCCTTTTCTCCCAGCAGAAAGTTCCCACTGTGCTTCTGCTGGAATCACTAAGGGGTCCTTGGAGTTCTGGCCTGGAATAGTGCTGGGCATGGGAGAGTGAGCAAAGCAGCAGCTAAAATGAATGTGTTGATGGGTTTGATTTCTGTTGTTCTTGTACATTGTGTCACCATGACATTCAGAGCACATTTTCTAGTGTGCTGGGAAGCTTACCTGTAGGATAACGTGACAGTGTTAATGAAGGAGCAGGCAGGAAAGAAACATGTTCAGGTTCTTGCAGATCAAACTGGAAAATAAGCAGCTAGGGAGTGAGGAAATAGTGGCTTCAGTACAGTAGAGAAGGACGTCAGGCTTGGCAGGGTGATTGCTGATGGGCAGGAATGGAGTGCATCAGTGTCAGGACATTCCTTCCCATGTCGACTCAAGTTTCCACGGCCCAGCTGCTGCAGGATGCATATTTGCATTGTGAAGTGTCAGTAAATCAGGCTAGAGAGGAGCCAGGTTTCTCATAGCTGACTTAAATAACATAAAACTAGTGTCCTTTAATGGGAGACACACTAAAAATCCCAGAGATAGTGCTTGAGACCCTTCCATGTGATGAGAAATTAATTCAATTTAAAATTCAACACCATATAGCCAATAGTGAGCTTAATTTATGCTTCAATTTCTAACATTAATCTTTAATTTAGTCCAATGCCTCTTCATCTAGCTGAGAGCTCAGCATCTCCTGACTCTGCTGTTCTGATTAAAGGTGCTGCTCTTGAAGGGCTGTAGCCCCTCACACTCTGCAGTCACACACAGCAGATGGTTACCCAGGGGAGCAGAGACAGACCTGTCTGCTCAGATTGCTCAGTCTGCTCAAAACTGACAACTTGTGATGGGAAACTGAATGTTCTATTTGTTTTGGAGCTGGGCTCTCAAACAGCGCAAGAGCCCTTCCTTTTTAACTGATGATAATTCAGTTTGAACTGCACAAGGCTTTTGCACATTCAAATACCTTTCACTCTCCCAGCTTTCCTGTTTTGGTGTACAGTCATGTGTCACGTGTGTCACAGCTGCTCATTGCTCCCGTGTGTTGCCATGGACAGAAGCAATTTCAGGGGAAATCTGAGGCCCCAGAGCACACAGGGGTGTAAGGCAGAGAACCAGGCCCCAGGCTCCAAACTTCTTCCATCTGTTTCATTGTCTCTCACTTACCTTGTTGCCAGGTGCTTTGGTTTTAACACTACAGAACTCCTGCAAGAACTCTTTCCTGGATCTTTTTATGCCTCATCCCACTTTGTCAGCTGTGGAATATGTCTCCTTTCCATTACTTACTTCCTTTGCCCAAATGGGATCATAGAAAGGTTAGGGTTGGGTGGGACCCTAAAAATCACTCAGCTCCAACCTCCCTGCCATGGGCTGGGAACTTTCCACCAGACCGAGTTGCTCAGAGCACCATCCAGCCTGACCTTGAACACTTCCAGGGATGGGAAGTGCAAACTCTCTGGGCAAACCTCTCTGGGATCATCCCTCTGGATGTGCGTGCCAGCCACTCCTCGCAATGTACTTGTGGGGTAACAGAAAACCTGGGGAAACTCATAGGAAAGCAGGAACACAGTCCCAGGACTCTGTGATGACCTGCAGCCTTTTGCTCCATGTCTGTACAGCACCTAGGAAAGCAGCATCTTATCTGAATTGCCATGCAAATCCATAGGATTAGTCATGGGAGCAGGGAGGTTTAACTGTAATTCAGAGAGTGATGCTAATGAGAGCTTCTTAGAGAGGTCATTTCATGATGGTCTTTTAGGTCTTCTCTTCTGGTCTCACCTGTGAGCTGTGAGAGAGTGGCTGGCCAACTGTAACCAGCTGGTGAAATTCCTCTCTGGGGGAATAAACAAGCAGTGTTTTATGCTTTGCTGTAGGAAATTCAGGGATTAGCTAAGGCTGTGTTTTAAACCTCCTCCATAAACAGACTCCAGCTGTGGCAGTCCTGGGATCTGAACCCTCTTGCTCCAAGCTGCAGTGCCAAATTAGAAACAGGCTTTTTCCCGGGCAGGCTTTGTCCTGAGACGATCTCTTGGTTTGTGAATGTGTTCTGACTTGGCAAAACCCAGTTGTTTAAAGCATTCATCGGGCCAGCTGTGAACCTGCACACGCCCACGGGGCCACGAGTGACCGGAGGAGCCACCAGTGGCCTCTGCAGAGTCACAGCAGTGCTGGTGTCAGAGCGCACAGCCCCAGCCCGGGCCACTTCTGAACACATCGCCCCTCACCTGTCACAGCTGAGAGATGGAGGTGCAGCTTCTTCCAGGAGATTAAAGACAAAAGGAAATAAAATCCATCAGCAGCCTGGAAATGCCTTGCAGTGTCTGCATTGCAATCTTCTATGTGCAAGGCTAAAATAGGACATGTCTGTGTCTAGCTTAATGGGGCAGAGTCCTCCAGTGACCTTCCTGGACTGTAAACATCAACTGGATCATGGTGTCTATTCACAGGTATAGAATCAAATGTTTGGGCCAGAAGGCTTGCTGCCAATCTGCTGTGCAGGCCATTTGATTAAATCTCAATATATGACTTTCCCTTTGATGGAAAAGAAAGGCCAGCCCTTACAACAAACCCTCGTGTAGTGTATTTATGACAGCAAAGTTAGGCAGATGAATAACAGTATTTGGAGGAAATTTCTGTAAGCTGCTTAGGGTTCCAATAGCCGGTGCTGAATTACATGTGCCATTTGTCCAAGTGGAGTCACTGCTGTCCCCCCTTTACCTCATACACAGCACGGATACTGTGCCAGGATGGCTGGGTACTAATGATCTCTTATTTAGGGATGATTATCTGCAACTTTCACTTGTCCTTTTGTGTCAGGCCCAGGTGAAACAACTGAGTTTTCCAGGCTTATCAGTGGATTAAAGCTGGCAAGAAAGTAAAAAAACCCCAAAAAATGCAATTATTTCTTGTTAGCTAGCTTATGATAGATAAAGGAGCTCTGAAGTATTTCTATTTCTCCCCAAACAGGGAACGTCAGATATACTGTTTCCTGCCTTTCCTCACAGATGAGTATGGTGTGGGAAGTCTCAGAAGTATTAAATTATTTTTACTTAATCAGAAAGACAAGAGTCTTGGAGCCTTAATAGAGACATATTTTTCTCTCAGTGCTTCTCAAACATTTGAGCTACATCGGATTTAATGATACAGGAATTTTAAAGGGGCTGAATAAATCACTACTTTTGCTTTTCCTCAAGTGACATGCTGGTGATAAAGCTTCTGTTAGAGACCTGGTAGGCCTTTCAGAAAAAAAACAGCATTAAAACCAGACTGAATTTACTTTGTTTAAAACACAGCAGTGGAAAAACATGCCTCAATTACATAAATGTTACTGTTCAGCACAAAAATGTCAAATGCACACGAGGTTCTTGGAAACCTTGGTTATATTCAGTAAATATATTCAGTTACTAGTGGTAACTTGGAAGACAGGAGCAGAGAAGAGAAGAGAAGGAGGGATCACTGAACAGAAAGCTGACAAGGGGTGCAGCTGTGCAAGCATGGCTTGGCTGTGGAGCTGCAGCATTAACGCTCTGGTAGGTCACAGCACAGTTTGTTCTTTCTGATTTACGAGTCCCACACTTTGAGCATGTCCTGGCTTTGCTGTGTTAATGCTTTCTGGTGCCCAGGAGTGCGTGCATATCAGGGATCAGTGTACCACAGGTGTCAATCATGAGGCAGCAGCTCTGTGCACACACTGCTGCATCCTCACCTGCTCAGAAAGGCTTTGCTTTGCAAGATGCAGAGCCAGGGCCGTGTCACTGCTTTCCAAACGGGGCCCTAAGGAGAGCAGTCAGCAGCCAGAAAGGACACAAGAGGTTCTCGTTGCTGTGTGCAGTTAGATCGAGCTTGTGGTGCATTGCCATGTGAACATTGCACCCTGTATCTCCAGCACAGCTCAGCTGCTGTTAAACCAGGGAGAAGGAAAATAAATAAAGCAATATGTTTGCATGTACTGCAAATACATCACATCCTGTTTATTGCATAGAACTCCTCCCACCCTATTAATAAAACGTCCCTAAGGTTTCAAAGTGGAAAACTCAGCAGCTGCTGATGCAAAATGACAAGAGCAGAGTGATGGTGCTATATACCACGCACAGATCAAGTCTGAAACCTTTAGTTACATGCTGCAAAGCTGTTTGCACAAGGCCTTACCCACTTTGGTGCGTGAGAAATCTTGTGGTGAAACAATTCAGCTGTGTTACAAAATTAAAAAGCCTTCTAAAGACTTAAGGCATTAAGTGCTCTTTTTGTGCTGCTGTATTACATTCATAAAATACCCAAGCCTGGCTCTAATGGGCTGTAAATGAACTCTTGGTGAAAAATATATCAAAATAAAACTACAGGCAGCCTGGGAGAATGCCTTCCAGGTTCCTCATAAAGACTTCATACCAATTAGCAAAGCCAGTCCCAGAGAGCACATAACAGGTTTTTTTACACTAGGCCTTGCAGATACTGGGATGTTAGTTTAATTTTTACAATACCAGTATTTACACCAGCTGTGGACTTTAGTGAAATGAAATGCAAGACTTTCTGTGAGAGCAAGGAAACTATATCACTTACAAGGGAAGATAAACAAAATTGCTCCTACCAGGAAAATGGGAAGTCAGAGCTGTGTAGGCTGAATTCTGTCCTTATTTGGCTTTGGGGAATTATGTGATTTTATTCTATGACTCAGAGTTGTTTTTACAGCATTTGCGTCACCCAGAAAAGCTGAATCTCCATAAGACCCAGCATCTTCCAGGAGAGAATGTTTTGTTCTGTAATGTGAACTGGCTAGCAGGCATTGACAGGTCTCATGTTTTGCTTTATTATTCTTTTTATTATTACTGTTGTCATTCAGGCATAAACTGCAAGATGTCTCAGAGCTATCAGTTTGTGTTACTGCAGCAAGTATGTGCAGTATCAGGACAAATCCTAATACTTGGAGAATCATTTTACATAGCAGCAGTGGATTCCATTTGCTTTCAGTTTGCCTCCTTTGACCTCAGTTCACATGTGGAAAAACACAGCCTGTGCATGATGTGGATAATGTAACTTCCCTGCTCAGTTCCACCCAGATCTCACCATATTATTTCACTTGCAGAGCCTCACCCATTATAGGTGCCACAAATTAGTCACTGCCCTGAAGTGTAAATGCTTGTGTTTTTCCACCCAGGAGGCTGGTTAGAGAATTTGGCACATAATGCTGCAATGAGTTGGCAGAACTGAAAGTAGGTGAGCTCAGACGCTGGTCTGAAGAATGCAGCAAACCCAAATTTAGGGCTCTGGAGGCTGGATCACAAGTGCTGCAGCCCTGTGATACAAAGTGCTGATCTGTTATTGGCTCATTCTGCTTGTTCAGATGTGTTCGAGTGTTTCTGAGAAGTTATTTTTTGTGCTGGCAGGCTTTGTGAGAGATCAGGTGGTGTCTGCCCATGCGGCTCTGCCTTTCTGCAAGGCTGGAGATCATTTCTCTTCCTGCAGCTGGCACGGAGCTGTCATTAGAAGTATGACACTGACATAAACACTGCCCTGGCTAATTAGACAGCAGTGAGGTTGTGTGCCTGCACCCAGCCTGGGGCATCTTGGCGGCCGTGGAGGAGCCACATCCCCCATCCATTGCTCAGGACAGAGGAACAGCTTGGGCAAGGCAGAAAACCAAAGCAAAATGAGTTTGTTTTCTTATTCCCAAGGGCGGGACACTCACCTTTCACCCCGTCTTTGCCGGAGGGCGTTGGCACTGGACTTTGACTCCAGCTCGCTGTGTTGCTGCTCTGGCAGCAAGTTCAGGCCTGAGTGTGCATCGTGGTCCTGAGGGCCATTCCTGTAAAGCAAACCTCCCTTTCTCTCACTTACTAGTTTTTATTTTTTTTTTTTTTTAACAGTGTTTTGCTCGTGGTCTGCTTTTGGCTTTTGCTTTGTGGCTGCTGGGGTTTTGTCAGGACTAAAGGGTGAGGCTCAGCAAGGTGCAAGCATCTCTGGAGTCTGGGAGAGGGAGCACTGCAGTAATATCCTGTTCTTTCTCTCTCCCCTTGTGTCCAGAGGAGAAGAAAATGAAGCCTGACATGATTATCAGATGCCTCATTAACTGAATCCCATCAGAAGTGGTCACTCCGCAGATTCTTGGTGATTTAACTTCCCCATTTAATTAATTCCTCCCCTAGAAATTATCAGGTCACATTAGAGACAAATTACCTGTTAATTTTCCATTTGTTAATTAGTGCTCTTCTAGGCCCTAGTTAAGCTTTCTTGCCTTATGTCAGATTTGATCAAAAGGAGACACCTGAGCCTTCTGGTTTGTGTTTCTCTTGATGTTAACATTTCCTGTTTTATGTTTGGAGCACAGGCTAAGGCAGGGGTCTGACAATGCCCACGGGACCTCCTGCACAGATGGTTCCCTCCCCACTTCTGCTGGGGACTTTGCATGGGCCTGGGAGAGAGGAAAGACAAAAAACCCACTCCAAAAATAATTACAGTGCACGACTGTGACCTTTGCAGCTTCTGCTCTGCTGGTGCCCAAAGTCTCTGAGCGTTGATTTTTTATCTGCCTGAGTGTCGGGCACGGGGCCAGGGGCAGTGGCCTCCAGAGGGGGTGCAGGGGGAGGGCTGCGTGCGAGGGCTTTCATGGTGGGTGGGGGAACTTTCCTGGGCTCTGGTCTCTGCCCCTGAGGCGGCTGCTGTATTTCACCTAGAGATCTGCTCAGTGCAAAATGCAGAAGCTGCCCAGGAAACAGAAGGCGATGCTTCCCCCCCGCCATCCCCCCCGGAAGTGTTTGCAAATCCCATCTCCTGTTTCACTGTGTGTTTCTGCCAGAGGCTGCTGGCATTATTATTTGTTCATTTTGCTGCACAGTGTGATGGTTTCAACAGGAGGGGGGGATAGTCCCCTATCCATCCATGCTGGCCCATGGCTTCTGTTGGTGGGGCACTTCTCCAGGGGAGGTGCTGGGGTGGGTTTGGCTCTCCTGAAGCTTGGGGCTGCTGCTCTTGGGGCTGCCTCTCATCGGGCAAGCACTGAAGAGGCTGCTGCTTGTCCAGCCTGTGGCTGATGTGGCTGATGTTAAGGGTTTGTTGTGCTGCACAGTTTGTCCTTGCGAGCTCCCAGGGCAGGGGTGGAAAGGCTCAGTTCAGGCTGGTGTGGGACAGAGCCCAGAGCACTTGCTGGGGAGGCTGCAGGGCTGGGATCCCTGCAGGGAATCAGGGTGTGAGCAGTGTCCCAGCGACACCTGATGGAGCCTGTTTGGACTGGGCTGGCTGGTCATGCACAGGCATGATGGACGAAAGGGAAACGCCCAGCAGACTTTGTCATGGAAAAGTGATAGGCACATTCCGGGCTTGAATAAATAAAATGCTTAGATCCCCTTCAGGTGCTTCCTAGGTCTCACGCAACACTTCTGATCAAACATTCAGGCCCAGAACCCCAAGGGTGTTTTAGCATCTGTACTGCTGACATTCCCCGGCAAACACATAATCCTTTTTAGGTCTCTCGAGTGTGATTAGAGCCACCCAAACACAGGTGCTGCCGCCTGGCCCAGCCCCAGAGCTGCAGGCGTGGGTCTCAGGCAAGGTGTGTCCAGATCTGGGTTTTGCTGGCACCTCTGTGCCAGTCTCTGTGTACTGTGTCAGTTCCCTGCCTGCTCATCCTGTTCCCCAGGGGATGCTGCTGCCCACTGAGCTGAGAGGGCCCTGTGTGGGCTCTTCTTCTGGTAGGATCCCCCAGACTCGATGGGATGCTCTGTCAAGGCACCCACTGAGAATCTACCCCAAATAATAGTCTGAGGGCATCCCAGCTTGGTGCTTTCTTTCATTGCTTCCACAGTCTGCCCTTTATTTTGCAAATTTTAAACTGCACCAGTTGCAGCCCCAAGCAGTGAGGTTTCCCTATCCAATGGAAGCACTTCTGTGACACTGGTGAGTCCATTGCCCTGGTGAGAGAGAGACTGTAGAGGCTGTCACCAAGTGCACCTGAGGGGCTGCTGTGAATGCTCAGAGTGCCAAGGAGGATGTTCTGGATGCCCCAGAGGTGCTGCCCCATGTGGCCCAGCAGCTCCTTCCCTGTCCCACACCCTCTTGTACCAAATGTGTCTCCTCTGTACAGCCCAGTAAGGCTCAGAGAAGTGTGAAAGTGCTGCTGAAATCAAAGGGAAATTATAATCACAGTGAGAAATTCTGGGTGGAACGCAGGTTTTTTGAGGGCTGTTGTATCTTGCAGAGCCCCGGTGTGATTTATTTTTAATGCTGAACGTCTGGTCCTCCATCACATTTCCCACACATGTGGTTTGCCCCCTCATTTACTTGTTTCCCACCATACAAGGAGAGCAGATATTCTCCACTCTCTAACTCAAACTGGGCACAGTAGCTCCAACAGCTTGTTGCAACACACTCATGGCTAAAGCCCAGCTGTTGTGGCACAGCTTGTCTGACAAGAGCACAGAGGGTTTCCCCGGCCTGCCTGCAGGCTCCCATGAACTCAACACAACCTGCATCTCTGGATGCACCCCAGAGATGGTTAAGGGATGAGCAGCCTGCTGCTGCTGTCAGGCTCACAGGAGAGGAGCTTTCTCCTCCCCTTGCCAGTTGCTGGGTTTGGGACTCAGCACTGATCCTATTCAGGAGTGTAGGACTTGCCCTGCTGCAGAGGAGCTGCATCCTCTGCCACCATCAATTCGATGTCTCAGAAAAAGGTGCTGAACTTCTTGTCCCTCAGGTAACGAGACCTTGTGCAGCTGGCAGGAAACAGAGTCTTTTGCATGAGCAGAAGTGCTGTACTTCTGTGATCCATAAATACACTCCAGTGTGGGGGATCTGCTGTCTTTGCCGTGTCATGGATGTGGGGGCTTTTTTTGGCGATGGAGGAGGAGGTGTCAGCAGCCCATAAAAGCATAGGCAGAGAACGAGTGGGAAGCAGAATGTGTGGGTGTAAATGTGAGCTTATCTCCTGCAGTGGCTGTTTCCCTCCCACCCCCAAGCTCTGCTGGCTTTAATCATCTTAGACCCGTGCAAAAACTCTGCCTACATCAGGTGCAGGATGTTTGAGTAGCTGCATTACTGAGCTGGAGGATCTAAACCCCCTTGCACATGGACTTTGTGGAGGTGGCAGACTGCTCCCGATGGCCACAGCTTCTGACCCCAGCACTGCTCCATCCCCCTCTGGTGTGCCCAGGAGCAATGATGTGTTTCACATCTGGGCTTGATATATTCAGAGAATGCATGTCCACTGCACATTCAGCAAGGCATGATACGTTCATTTAACAAACCTTCCAGATCATCGGTGAGTGTACACTGCTCTAACCTCCAGCTTAATGTGCTGGTTATTGTGGTACTGAAGTTTATTCCTGATCTGATGCTTTCCTCCTTTCCTGCCTGCCAGCATCTTTGACAGACAACAGAATTCTATTTTAGATTTATAACAGCTAATTATGTTTGGTTTGCATGTTGCGGTGCTCCTTGTTACTTTGCATTCAGAAGTGTTAGTCAGGCAGGGGAAACTGCCATGACATATGGAGTAAAAATCACATTGCAGCCCAGCTAGCCCCCCAGGTCCCTTCCTCCAAGAGTCCTAGGGCTTCTGGTTCATTCTCCCAAGTATTTGACCTGGCTACAGAGCAGGATCCTGACATAAATGCCTGAGCTAAGCAGAGACAGGTAAGTGACGAACCTGCCGCAGGTATTGACTCTACACAGTGGGGAGGAGGTGGCAGTGATCCTATCCTGGAGGTGGGAGAGATGGATTACCAGGAGGTAAATCAAGTGTCTGGTGATTCCTGGGAGGGCTGTTGGTTTGGATAACGTATGGCCTGTTGTGCCTTTAGTGCAGAAAGGCTGCTTCAAAAGATGTTTGCAGAGCTGTGTGCAAGTTCCTTGTGCATTGCCTGTCTGTGGCTGTGGAGGAGCTTTATCAGGATGAATGGATCCATGAGCACTAAGGGGGAATCAAGCAGAACTCGCTGCCGTGTCCTTGCCTTCACAGTGCAGGCTTCCCATTAGGTCACAAGGAACTGCAGGAGTCACTGCCTTGGGCAGCAGCCTGTGGAAAGCATGGCACCAGGACTTCAGCAGGACACAAACAGCTCCCTGTTACTGTCCAGGGTGGGAGTGGGAGCTTCAGACAAAATTGACTAGAGAAACCCTGCCACAGAGTCACGAGGTGCAAAGGGTTTGTTTTGTCAGAGAGAGGACCCTGGGGATGGCTGGATCCAATCTTAGCCTCAGATTGTTGATAATTCAAGTAACTTTGATCTGCAGGATTTAAAAATGGCAATTCAGATTTATTTACATAAAACAAATTATTTATTATGACAAATGATTAGTCAAAAGATTTTAATCAGAAGTATTTACTACACAGTATAAAAGCTACTGCTAGTAGTGTAAAGTATAATATAGTGCACTGAGCACGGCTGGCCAGTTCTAGTCAAGGCCAAGAGTCACAGATGGGGTGTGGGAAACATGAGTTCAAGTCTCTCTTCAGTTTTAATTAATAAAGATCTGATCCCAGCTTCCCTCCCCTTCCCAAGACTGCTCTGGGTATTGTGGAGAGTTACCTAGCAGCTCAAACGATGCTGTTTTTCAGCACTGCATCCATTCACATGTACTGCAGTGGGAAGCAGGAACTCGCTTCCATGGCAAACACCCAGCCCCTCACTGAAGAGCAGCCCCCGCCGCTCCTTTCTTGCTGGAAATGTTTGATTGGCATGAGAGAGGCATGAAACCACGTCTGCGGGATGGGCTGGGAGAGATCTCGTGAGCTGATGTAAAATCCAGTGGCCTGGACAGACTTGGAGAAGATTTCTATCCCACCCTTGCCAAGCAGTGGGAGGATTTGACTTTGATGGAGCTACATGCCCTCCCCAGGGCTCCTTGTCCTCTTTGTGTGGGGTCTGTGGTGTCTTGCGGGGCTGCTGGCAGAGGTTTGGGCTGACAGATGAGTGCACTCGTCCGTGGTTTGCTGTGCACTGCATCTGCTTCAGGCTGCCTACCCTAGAGTGTGCTGTTCCCTTTCAGAAAATGCTCCTGCTGCAGCTGCAGGCTCCTGAGCTCCCTCCTGCAGCACGGCTTGGCCATCAGGCGGCAGCTGGGGCTGAGATCTGGTGCCCAGCTTGACCCTCTGCTCTTCCTGCTGTTTACTGGCTTTAATTCATCACTTTCCACGTGGGCAAGTGGCTTTTTGGTGGCTATTTCTTGCCAAGTCCTGCTGCTGGCTGCCTTGTCTCATCCCCAGTCCAGATGGTGAAGAATCCATCCTCCTGCAGGATTGCTCCTGCAGGCAGCCTGCTGTGAGGCAGCTGCCACTGCTGTGCCCTTGGGCTGGGTTTGGGCATTGTGAAATGCTCTCAGTGCACAGTCAGGTGTCCATCAGGAGCCTGTCCCTGCTCAGACCACTCTGTGATGGCAGTCTGTGTGTGTGTGTGTGTGTGTGTGTGTGTGCGGCAGGGACGTGGCTCAGGTGGGAGGTGAATGGGGCTGGTGTGAGCTTCAGTCCCTCCTTGCTGAGGATACACAGGGAGGACCTCGTGGGGAGCCAGAGCAGCTCTTCTGTCCAAGGGTGTCTTGGTCTTCCAAGTGCTGCTGTTCTTCTGCAGGGGTGGGACCAGGAGAAGGCAGACTGACAAGGACACCGCACCGCAGCCTGAGGGGTCTGGGCCTGCTGTGGGGGAGCTCTGGAATTTAATGCTCCAGCAAAGTTTGGTGGCCTCAGTCTACACAAAAATGAAACCCCTGCCTGCAGACGAAAATCCGTTCTCCCTTCTGAGCAAGGGAAAGCTCTTCAGTTCCGTGATCTTGAAGTCCTGGTTGGCTCCTCAGCTGCTTCTGTGTCTCCTGTGCGCAACCACATCACGCGTGTACCAAGTGCTATTTCTGGTGGCAGCACAGGCTGTGCTGCAGCTGCAAATCACAGCAAGGCCACACGGATCCATCCTGTCTGCTCACAGCTCTGTAATCCTACCACAGGAGGCCTCCTCCCTGCCCCGAGCTCACCCCAGCTGGGGCTGTGTGTGACCGTCCTGTGTGCAGCCTGGTCCCACAGGCGGTGCTGACAACAGGAGCTCTGCCCAGAAACGCTGAGGCAGCTCCTTCGAAGGTCGCCCGGTGATTGTGAGCATAGGAGGGCTCAGATGTGTGGACAGCTGTGGCTGTGAGAAGAAGGGAAGTATGCACTGAGCTGTGACCGCTGTTACAGGAACTCAGGAAACCAAAGCCTGGGGAAGGCAGAGGGGCTCGGGAGCTCTGTGGCACAAGGACCTCACCCCCAGCACTGGTCCCATGAATGCAAGCAGCTGATAGAGATAAAAACCAGGGGAGTGAAGATGTTCAGCCAGCAGAGTCAGGCCGGCAGCTCTGCTCCTTCAGTGCTCTGAGGAAGGCAGCACTGGCTGGAAGTGTCTGGATGTGCAATGCTTGGGCTCAGGCTAATCCAGCACTGATGTCATCAAAGCTGCATGTCCTTGGCTGTCTTGCCATCCTCTGTCAGAGAAAGTGAGCCCTGCTGAGGGTCACAGTGGTGCCCACAGGTAAGTGGCTAAAGTGGTTGAGATGAGACCTTTCACGTCCAGTTACATAAAATGAGTCCCACCAGCTGTTCTTGGACAAACTTGGAAAATAAAAGGAATATTTTAATCTGCAAGAAACAGTCCCAGTAATAATTTAAAATCATATCAATTTAAAACCATATCGATGTATATTAGAGATAGGAGCTACCTACAGGTCCTTAAGTCACCATCACATGAAATGCTCTGGCCATGAAGAAATGAGCTTTTAGAAATAATCTTCGCACTGAGTCTGCACAGGATTGCCCTGCAAGGCAGACTTGTCCTCACTGTCAGCTGGTGAAGCTGTGCCAAGGTTTATGTCCCCACAGCACACACCTCTGGAGCAGAGCAGGTTCCTTCAATCATGACTCAATTCTCCAAATTCTTTTGGTGGAAGATCAGATATAAACATCTACTGATTTTTTCTTTTCAGTGGTGGCATATCTCTGCAGCTTTCTGGTCTTGTCTCCACTGCTCTGTTGACTGCTGGCTTCTCTGAGTTCCCAGAAATTAAAAAGAGCAGGATAGATCATGTGGAAAAACTCTTGGTGGCAAAAGAATTTAACAGCACAGAGCTGCAGTAGCACAGTTTGTAGCTTCCGAGTCTGCTTCCAGCCTGGCAGTCACAGCAGCTTCCCAACACTGAGCATCTCTAGTGTGCTCAACGCTCAGCATTAACCAGCCATGAGTCATGCTCTAAATAATGCTGAGGTGTGGTTTAGAGCCCTAGTTCGTTTCTTTAGGGAATACATGCTGGTCTCCTTTATGTACACTCTGGTATTTAAGTTTTCCTACCTAAGATGACTAGAAACTTCTCTTTTTCAGGCCTCCTTCTCACATTGCCATGCCCTTTTGGGGCCCGGGATTATCAGGAAGTGAGTCAGGAGTCACCAGAAGTTCACGAGGGCACTGTGTGCCCTGCTTGGTGCACCTGCAGTGCTCTGCTGAAGCCGCTCACAGGGCGACGCTCCCTGACTTTCCTAGAAACTGGGACCTCAGTTGCCTCCCTCTCCCAGCTCCCCAGCTCCCCCAGCATAGGCTGAGATGTTAATGTCTCCTCTGTGCCGGGGCTGGAGGTGTGCCAGGCTCCTGCCCATGGATGGTGCAGAGGAATACAGTGCTGTGAGCCGTGGAGCTGCTGCTGCTGGGCAGGCAGGAGCTCTGGGTGTGCCAGCACAGTGTGGCTGGTGAGGCTGGGGGTGGGAGGGCTCATGATGGAGCAGGACACGGGCTCTTTTACCTCCAGCCACAGGAGGAAATCCAGAGTGGGGCTGCCCTCAGTGCACTGTGTGTGGGACGGATGCTGACAGCACAGCTGCTGTCAGATGCTCCTGCAGGAGCAGATAATTTTGTGCTGCTGAGGCTGCCTGCTGCAGCAGCTCTCTGAGAGGTATTCCCTTCAGCTTCCTCCAGCTGCTGCAGCCGGCTCTGGCAGCATCCCCTCATCAGCACCACTGCTGATTCTGCAGAGCGCACCTACTGCCACGGCCCCCCGCCCCCAAATGGGGCTGCTGAGCTGCTCACAGCTCCCAGTTTATCAAACCCAGCCCATCAGCCTCACCTACCCACTATGCATAGCAGAGGTTCCCAGTGCCCTTCACTGGGAACGTGTTTTGTCAGTCCTGCAAGCTGCTCTGCTGAGGGAGGTGGTTCTGCTGACCACAAAAACACTTCCCGAGGCTCAGTGCTCCCTCATGTCCCATCCCTCCAGCCCCTATATGTGCACATGGAAAAAGAGCAGCGAGGCACAGGGGAGCCCCAAAATCTCACTGTGGTGAGAACTGTGGTGCCCTGGTGCAGACCAGCCCTCCTCGTTCCCTGTGAGCAGATTTAGTGTTGCTGTGTAAAGCGAGTTTCAGGTCCAATCCCTGGGGAGCTGCTCAGACAGCAGTTTGTCCCCAGATCCCACACACCCTCCTCACTCACTGCCTCCCCCCTTGCTGACACCGAGGGAGAGACATGATTCCTGGTACCCCTGATAAGGCTCTTGCAGATATTGGGGAAGAAAAAGTGGGAATAGCACTTCCTCCTCCTCTCCTCTCCTCTCAGTTTCTTCATGGCTGAAAGGTCAGTGATCTGCTTTCTCTGACCAGTTAGGCTGTGGCTTTCTGGTATTCTCGTGGGAACCAGATCTTCCAGGGCAAACATCAGCTGCCCCAGCTCTGGTGAGGACGCAGCTGGTGCTGGTTCTGTCACCACAAGGTCTCCAGCAGCTTCAGCTCTGTGGTGGAGGCTGCAATGTGCCCGTCTGTGGCTTTGCAAACCTCTTTCCTCCTCTGCAAAACAGCATGGTGCAAAAGCACTAAAGTGCAAAGCTGAAGGGTTTAGTACAGGGAAAAAGCTTAAAATCTAAAATTTGGCTAAAATCTGTGCTCTGTGGGTCACCCCCTGACCTCCTTCCTGCCTCCAGAACAGCCTGCTTACACACTGTTGGGACAGACAAATTTCCTGAGGTGCCAGCCAGATGCCTTAGGACTGAGGGAAAGCCAAACCAAAATAAACCTGATGTAGCTGGCTGCTTTAATTTGCAGGAAGAGCTGTGCAGCAGCAGTTCCCAGCTGAATCTTTCTTGCTGTATCAAGCATAAATTCATCAGGTATTCCATTTCCTGGGAAAAAAAAATAAAGCAGAATAATTCACTTGGAAATAAAGAGTGGAGCTATTTTTCCCTCTGACATGGTGAATGCAATTACCTAAGGCATGGGAGGCTGAGATAACTCACTTATTCAGCCCCCACTCTCTAAAGAAACCATCATCATTCTGTCAGAAAAGGCTTTAAACTCCAATTCACATCCTGAATGCTAAACCATCACCACATACAGAAGCTGTTCTTATGATTTCCATGCACCAGCTGCTGCATCACAAGGAAAGCACTCATAGACAGGCCAGAATTTATTATTGTCAGGGCCCTATACACAGTGCAAGCTCTCTGTGTTTGCTGACCCTTTTCCTGATGCTGTTGGTGTCTCCTTGTCCTTCAGGAGCAATTCCTAGTGAAGCAAAGCACACTGGCACCCTTTTAGTAGTGTGTGAGCCCTGCTGGGGCTGGGAAAATGTGCATGGGGCTTGAGAATCTCAAGCTGTGCCTGTTTGGAGAGCTCAGTGCAGGCAAGCCATAAGCCTGTGATTGCCCCCAAATTTAATTCCATTTAGGCAGCACTCTCCCACCTCTTCTGCCATTACATAATGGGGAGTGGAGTAATGACTTTCAGCAATGCTGTTTGAGTGGCAGCAGTCCAATTCTGGACTGTATTTTTTTTTTTTTAATGGTGGGGGGAGAGCAGGTTGGCAGAGGGGAGAAAGCATCCGTTTGGTTGGTCTGCAATCCCTGTTTCGCTTTGGGAGCTTTAGAGGACAGACACATTCTTCCATCTCCGCTAATCCTCCTCTGATACAGAGGATTTTCCTGCCATTAAATGATAGCTTGTGAGAAAAAAATGCCAACTTTTCAGAGGCTGACTCGTATGGCTAAGGGCAGCCTCATGAGCAGGAGGGAGGACACAGCCACCGCCTGGCCAGGTAAGCAACGCATCTGGATGATTTCTGTTGGCAATTTTGGTTTCCACTATTTGATGCTAAGCTGGTTATGCTCCTGGGGATGGAGGCAGTCCTTTACTGTTGTGATCCTTTCCCACCTCAGATGACAGGAATCTGCCTTTGGCATGGCTTGTGGGAAGGATGCGGGTGAGCTCCTGAAAAGCAGTGGCACAAAGCTGCAGGATTCCCTGAGAAGGTCAGTGGTGGAAGAAAGATACTCACCAGGAAGGTGCTGGAGACTTCTTCAGCTTGAAAGTGTGTGAGAGAAGAGCGTTTTCCTTCGTGTTCCTTTCTAAACGTAGATATTCTTGTGGAAAAATGATGCAGGGAAATGACAGAGGGCGAAACCCATCTCTGATCTTCCTGTATGCTTTTAGATCCCTCAAGTTTGCTTGCCAGACCTGAAATGCCACTAGAGAATAATCAAGGTAATGTTTGCCGTCATTCTAAATGGTGAGTATACTCTTATTCTGCGTTATCCAGTAGTGGATTAGACAGATCATTTGCAAAGGTGGTGCTTAAATATTCAATTATTGCAATCATTTTCTCTTTACCCTTCTTAAGACTCTGCAACCTTTCTTTTTTATCTCTTTTCCTTTGGCCTCTCACTCTTTCTTCCAAATACTGAGTTACTGTAGTATTTAAAAAAGCAAAAGACATCATTCATGGAAGGAAAATTTTTATTCTTTAATGTCACAAATATTTTTGACCTTACTGCTCTATTCCACCCTCTTGCTCAAACACACATCTCATTTGAGTGATCAAATGTGTCACTGAGTCTGGGAAAGCTTCCAGCTGCTGCCGTGTCTGTGAACATCCTTTTTTAGGGAAGGGGAAGGGGTAAGGTGGGAAAGATGGGAATGGTTCAGGCTGTGTTGATCAGAGGAGATCTCACCAGCGGGGAAGAGCTGATCTCTTTTGCCCTGAGCAGCAGCTCTCCCGAGGGTTTGGTAGGGTTCAGGTGGAGGATTTTTTCCAACTTCCTTTCCAGGAGAAAAAGGGGAAATTGCTCACAAAGGCTGCATTGCTGAGGGGTTCCTCTGAGCTCCTGTTGCTGGGAGGATATTTTCTCATTAGATGGTCCTCCCACTCTTGCTTTCCATGTCCTGCACGTTGCAAAGATGCACTTGGAAATAGAGATCTTAGAAGTCTGCTACGAAATGCCACTAGCAGGACCTAGATTTGGCACTTGTGTATAAGGAAAACAGGCTGGCTATGGCTTGGGGGCAGACATTTCCTTTACTGAGTGATTGGAGAAGAAGCAGGGGAGGGACGGAGGGGATTTGGTTATCAGCAGGCTCATTCCTACACTGCCCACCATGTGCACAGCAGTGGGTGGAGGTCTCCTCTGAAGGCCAGGGATGTGACTGAGCTTGGGGCAGCTGGAGCTAAACACAGAGCTTGCTCAGGACAGCTCAACTACAGGACAGCCAATGCACAAATGCCCCTCTGGATGTCACCCTGGACCCACTCAAGGCTCCCTGCCAGCAGCAACACTTGCATGCATCGTTTTCCAGACAGCCACCTGCAGTCAGACATTTGGGAACAGGCAAATCCTTAATCTGTCTGGCCCTCAGTTTATGTAACTGCCTAACAAAAACAACATATGCCCCTGTTGGCACGCAGAGGGTGGATTGGTGCAGAGCAAACGAGGCAGCCCCGGGCAGGCTGCACAAAGAAAGAGCAATCTGAGACCAGCATATTGTTCCCCTTCTTGTCCTTAGACTCCAACTCTTGTCAGGGGGGCTGAAGAGGACTTTCCTTTAGCTGTGGCTGTTAGATAAGGGCATGGGAAAAAGGGGAAGAGCAGACAAACAAAATGACAACCTGTCTAAAATCCTTTCCACCTCCCAGAGTCCTTCACTATCATTTATCCTTGAAGTGATGTTGTTTTGCTAATTCCCCAGTCACAATAGTGTGCCCAGGCATGACGAGACCTGAATTTTGATGAGGAGGCCACAGCTCATCCTTTTGTGATGCTCTCTCTGTGTCTCTAAATACCCTTCCTATGTGCAATAACCGGAATGGCTTGAAGAGACCCAGGCTCCAGGGCAGCTCCTGGGTTGATGCCCTTCAGCAGGGACTTGCCCAACAACTGGTTTTACAAGTCTCCTTTTATAAGTCTCCTTTAGTGTAAACTCCTAAATACAGCCCCATGCATGTTGTCTTTAGAAGGGGTGGAGGAAAGGCAGAGCAATTGCGGCCCAAACTGTCATTTGTCCTGTACATTAAAGAATTAAGGACTGCAAAAATAAAACTTGATGCTTGCTGAAGCTGATGCTTCTGGGCATATCACCTCACAAGTCTTTCTTATTGAAATGCCCATGGTAATACAGCTGCAGTGGGCAATCACTGTGCTGCAAATCACAGGGAGAGGCAGCCCAGCTGCTGGGACCTTCCCCTTCTGGACACCAACAGGAGTGTGGAGGAATCCCCCTGATTCCAGCAGTGCAGTAAAAGAGGTGGCTGTTGGTAAAGCTGCTGGTATCTCATATTTTGCTGAAGAAAAAAAGAAAAAGAAGAGGATTGTGTTTGTATGGGAGCTAATAAATTGCAGCAGAAAACCAGTCAGCAGCAATAGCACCATTTTGTGCTTGTGACTACATGGAGATCGCTGGTGTGGCTGCTCATTTTGTTGAGGAGAAGGTGGGATTTGTCTGGGAGAGCAATTAAAAAAACTGCCTTCAGTTCTTCCTCTCTGATGAGTTTATTTTCATGGAATAAGAGAAAGGATTGTACTGGAAGGGACCTAAAAGATCATCTCATTCCAAGCCCCCTGCCATGAGCAGGGACACCTTCCACCAGACCAGGTTTCTCAGAGCTTCATCCAACCTGGCCTTGAACACTGACAGGGTTGGGGCAACCACAGCTTCTCTGGGTACCCTGTGCCAGTGCCTCACCACCCTCACAGTAAAGAATTTCTTCCATATATCTAACCTAAATTTCCTCTCTTTCAGAGGGGAAAAAAATTTTGCATTAAAAAAAAAAAATCACTTTTCAGATTTTTTTTGACTGATGTTTTTTCCCTCCAAAAAAACCTTTCTGTCGAGGCTGATGTCTCCCAGTCCTTTTGTTCCTTTTTGTTCTTCTCTCATTTCCCCAAGAGCCTTCTTCTCTTCCTTGCTGTTCACCCACCTGTGTGGGACTAACCTGGGAGGAAACAACGGCCTTGCACCTCCCATGCCAGGGTGATAAAGGACAAAGTGGCTGCTCCCATCAAACATAAGGCACGATGGTGACTGTCTCAAAAATTGGCAAAGCAGCAAAAACTGTGCTGGAGATGCAGACTTTCTCATCTATGATGAGATCATGGAGCCAGCAGTTGAACAATATGTCTTACTTTGTTTTTACTCACTGTTGTACCAGTGCACAGTGGGAACGTGTTTTCAAACACTGCATTGCATCTCCTTGAGAGTTGAGTTCCCCTTCCAGTGCTGCACCAGCTCGTGGCTCTGGTGGAGAAACATTAGGTTGAAAGAATAAAAGAAAGAAGGAAGCAAAAAGTATGAATTTGACACACTTTGGGCAATTAATTGATCTCCCCTGCCCATGGCCAGATTCAGCATACACTGCCCTCCCCTCCTCCACACCCAGGATCGCTGTAGCCCACCCACAGCTGCTGGCCTTCAATGCATTTCTGCCTGCTCCCTGGCTAAACCATGCCCCTGTCGGGCAGCAGAGAGTGTCCAACAGAGACACTTGAGAAATACTGAATTCTAGGCGAGCTCCCTCTTGGGGAGAGGAATTAATCAGAGACTATGTTCTAGGTGACATGTAATCAGGTTTAGAAACCCCAGAAGATTTTTAGGAATCTTGTTTTTTTAGAAACAAGAGCTCTTCAGTCAGCACTTGGTGTACAACTTGGCTAGAGGGGAGGAAGAGACAGTGTAATTTCTTTTTACCGCTGTGACTAATTAATTTGCTAATGATGCATTCTTTTCTCTCCTGGCCCGCCTCTGTGGGGATGGCAGTGATCCTTTGGGTCCCACAGGTCCACGGGGTGTGGGCCTGCGCGCGCTCCTGCCCTCCCAACTGCGTGTGCACCCCGGAGCGGAGCTGCTCCGTGCTCTGTGACCGCGCCGGGCTGGGTCAGATCCCCAGCGAGTTCCCATGCGAAGCCTCTTCCATCAACCTGGATAAAAACAGCATCAAGTTCCTGTCCGAGAGGGCCTTTGGGACGCTGCCTTCCCTCAAGTCCCTGTCACTCAACCACAACAACATCTCCTTCATCACGCCGGGGGCGTTCAAGGGGCTGCCCAGCCTGACGGAGCTGAAGATGGCCCACAACGAGTACATTCGCTATCTCCACACGCGGACCTTCACCGCGCTCCGGCGCCTCGTCAGGCTGGACCTGGCCGACTGCAACCTCTTCAACATCCCAGACAGGATCTTCATCGAGCTGCCTGCTCTGCAGGAGCTCTTCTGCTTCCAGAACAACTTCCGAAGGATCCCAGGCGCCATCAGGGGCATGGAGAACTTAACCCACGTCTACCTGGAGAGAAACAGGATCGAAGCAGTGGCCTATAACTCCCTGCAGGGCCTGACCAAGCTGAAATATCTGAATCTGCAGGATAACAAGATAAATGTCATCCACGAGCGAGCTTTTCAGGGCTGTCAGAGGATGGAATACCTGTACTTGAACGACAACCTGATCAGCGAACTTCCAGAAAACTCCTTCGATGGCCTGACGCGCCTGAAGATGCTCAACCTGGGGGGGAATTTTCTCAGGAACATTTCCAACAGCTGGTTCCGGGACTTGGGGGAGCTGGAGTTCCTCTACCTGGACCGCAACAGGATCAGCTACATCGAGGAAGGGGCTTTTGAGAACCTCACCAGCCTGGTGGCGCTGCACCTGAACAGCAACAACCTGACGACGCTGCCCTTCTCCGTGTTCGAGCCCGTGTACTTCCTGGGGCGGCTGTACCTGTTCCGCAACCCCTGGGAGTGTGACTGCCGCCTGGAGTGGCTCAAGGAGTGGATGGAGAACTACAGGCTCGTCAGGGATATCCCGTGTGCCTCCCCCTCCTCGGTGGCTGGCATTGATCTGACGGACGTGCTCTTCGAGAGGTCTCCTGAGGGTTACTGTCTCGACCCGGTGGAGCTGAACGTCACGTCCGAGGGGCCGACCCCGAGCGAGGAGCCTTGGTCGACTACAGAGAGCAAGTTCAACAGCCTTATCTCCAAACTCTTGCTCCAGATGGGCCTTCCTGAAGAGGTGGCAAATGCCACTGAAGTGTACAGTAACAGCACGCAGCCGGACGGACAGACTGAAGGGGTTTCTTCCGGCATGGGGGAAGACAGAAGCGAGGCCGACTTCTCTTCCGTGTACCTCCCAGCACTTTTTACAGTGATTGTTCTGCTGTGCGAATAGTCCAAGGGCTGGATGGAGCAGGGGTTCTGCTTAAACATGTAGACCTTGCACCTGCTTAGTCATCAGAGAAAAGTTTTATTATGGGCCTCTGGTACACAACGGGCTCCAAACTCTTCCAGGTTGGGTTTGTTGGATCTGGCTCCAGATTCCCCTGGGAGCTGGTGAGATCTGGGTCCCATTCTGGGTGACAAACCTGCCCTGTGGGTGTCCCAGAGCCTCCTGGATACTCACAGGGAGATGAGCAGCACTGAGATGGAACTTTGCCTAGAGATGTGTGATGTTCCCTGCTGGGAATGGAGGGAAGAGGGGGCTGTTTTATGGGATGTTTGTTCCGTCGGGCCAACTCGTGAGAGCAAGATGTTCCATGGTGACTCAGCTTCATGAGAGCAAGACGAGGCCGCAAAACCAGGCCCCTCCTCGTGCCCTGACACCCATCCCCACGGCAGGCACTGATAACAACAGGAAACTATTCCTGATTTCCCCCAGTGGGCGCAGGAGGGAGCAGGGCAGGCCTGGGCAACATCCAGGGATGCAGCACTAGGCCTCAGGAAAAGGAGGAAAGCGCCCGGGGACGGCACCTGCCCCAGGCAGATCTGGGATGGGCACAATTGCGGCCGAGACCACAGGAAGGATTTTGATCCTGGCACTGGTGCAGGACAACCAGATGGACCTGTGTTTGTCCAGACATTCTTCTCTGAGGCAAAGCTACTTAACCTACTTATTCCCATATTTCAATGTGTTTAATTTTTCAGTGAATATATTGTTTCAAGGAATGATTTTTTTTACTCGTAGATGGTTTCGTGGCATGGCAGCAGGGGCAGAGCATGGTGATGACAAATGCAACCAGGCTCTATGAAATATTTTGTATTTCCACCACTAATATGTACCATGTAGTGTGTCATATTATGCCATACTGATAATTTTCTTTTATACGGCATCTTAAGTGTTTTATCTTTGAAATCTTGATTGAAAGCTGCTAATATGACCAGAAAGAATGGTGTTTTGTGTATCAAAACAAATTAATAAAATTTGATATTTTACTCACAGAAATAAATGAACTGCTCAAACCTTGGTTTGTTTTTTTTTTTTTTTTTTTTTTTTTTTTTTTTTTTTGTTTTTTGTTTTTTGTTTGTTTGGGGTTTTTTTTGTTTGTTTTTATTTTTTTTTTTGAGATCCTTGAACAACTCTAGTGATTTTTTTTGTAGACTACTCAAACGGGTGCACATGAGTGTCCTTTCATGGCCTAGAGCAAATGGTAAGCTATTTATTGCAACATAAGTACTTTCACTTAGAACTTGACTGTGCTTAGGTTTGTGTTGAGCAGCAACACTTGAAAATATAAGTGACTCTACAGAAATACACTTCTGTCCAAAAAGATCTACTGCTTTCTAATTAGTGCCAGAGATTTCCAGAGGAAAGCTGAGTACAGGGAAAACCAAGCCTTCTCTGCTGCAATGGCTTCTCAGTTATCTGTAGCTCGACCACAGTTTCCCCAGGGAATCAAAATGCCAGATGGTTTGATAAATGCCTATTTGACCTGTTCCGTGAACTAAATTCAATGAGTTTGGATTTCCAGGCTATTTATGAATCCATTAATCTTCTTAAGTGCTAAATTCATCTGTGTATTATAAGAGGCTGTTTTTCAAACCTAGTCCAGCCCTGTGCTGTAGAGGCGTATTAGGTTAAGGATGCCTTTACAGGAGCACTACTTCATCCTGTCAGGAGAGGTTTATCAATAGGCCTGGCACAGATGGTAGGACACAAATTCTTATATTTCACTTCCTGTAAGTACGGATGCCTCATGAGTGAATTGTTTTTATAACCCACATATTCATTTTCCGTGCTGGGGTGCATTAAAGCTGAAGATCGCCTTACTGTGCAATTGTTGAGTGGCTTTCAAGTCAATTATTTCTTCAAAGATGCTCCTGCTTTATCTGCAAGATGCAGATCTGAACGTGAAGCATCTTAAAATGTTGGTTTTATCAGAGATTGTGCTGTCAGGTGATGGACAAGAGGGCTGTACATCGTACTCAGCTGTGTGACAACAGGGACACTGACCTGGGCCATCGATGGTTTGAGTGTCTCTTGTGGTCAAATACCTGCCTGGCCCGGGAAGCTTTCCCTGTGCCGTGAAGGCTGTTTGTAACAGCCCTTCAGCTTCCCCACAGGGACAGGGACAGACTCTCCTGCTCTGAAATCCTGCTCTTCCCTCTGAGCTGAGAGGTCAGCCACGTGTGTTTCCAGTGGCACAGAGCAGCTGGCACGTGGGCGCTCCGGGTGGATTGGGAAAGGGCTGTGAGCCTGCGATTGCTCTCGCTTTGCTCCTCTACTCCGTGTTGCTCATTCCTTGAGGAGACACTAAAACTGCCTGCTTCATTCTTTCATGATTCTTGTTTCTAAGCTCCTAGCAAATGGGTTGTTTCTCTGATTATGTTTATAAATACATTTTTTGGGAATAAATTGAGTTTTTTTCTTTATTTTCTTAGAGCAGACTTTCACTGCAAAACTGTGCTTCAGCTGGTAAACCTGAACCAGTTGTTGGTTACAAATCTGTGGCTCAGAGTCCCTTCACAAATCAATGCTGTTTTCAAAATCTGTCTCTGGACTGGGACACCTCCAGAGCTGCCAAACATTTTCAAGTTTGGAATAACTGCAAATACTTTTCAGCAGAGTGGTGCTCCCAGCCCTGCCCTCAGCATGAGGTGCTGGGATTTTGTTTGAAGCAGTGGGAAGGGATGGTCCTGAGCTGCCTGGAGTTAGGATACACCTTCTGGCTGAAGTTAATTCAGGGAGCTGGTGTGCCCAGAATGAAGTGCCTGAGATCTGGGAAAAGGCAATTTGTTCTATGTGTGGTACCTGGTGACATTGCACTGCTCTTCACGGGTGCAACTGGTTTTCATGCTTTGCAGGAGTTACTGTTGGAGCACAGGGGAGAAGCTGCCAATGTAAATAGAGGAAAGAAACTGATTTTGGATATAAGCTCTGAGTCTCAGAATTCTGTTGTTATGTTGCACCATTAGGCTCATACTCAGTTTTAACTTGTCCCCTCTAATTTCTTTAAATTTGCAGCTATTGCCAGTAACCCCCTGTGAAATTAAGCTATTGGCTGTTTTGCTTCTCTTGTGGATTATCATATTTTTCTGCTTTTGAAAGAAACATGAAGTACAGGACATGAGGAATCGCTGTCCTCTGAGAGGCAGCAGCTGCTGTCTGGGACTGACAGCTGCTGGCCAGCCAAGACTCAGGAACTTCATGGGCAGTTTTCAGGGATATTGTATTTTAGCTAATTCTTGTCTTCACAACATCCGGCTGACAGCTTTTAAAAAAGTTAAATTTTAATTTGTTGGGTTTTCCTTTGATAATTTTTGTGGTCATAAATTCAAGAGGAACCAAATTAACTGAGTTAAATTCCAGAAAACTGGTGTGCCTGCTCTGGAGGATATTTAGCCTTGCAAGAAAATAGCCTGACATTGACACTCCTGCTCTGGTGTGAGCTTCAGAAGACAGGGCTAATTTGGGTGAGAAAACAGTGCTTGTAAATGCCTGTTTTTGCAGAGTCAAGGTATGGGATTGTTGCAGAAACACTAAAAATGCTGGTCCTTCCCCTTCCCCCAACCAAATCTGATAGAAATCAGTGGAGTTTGAAGGATCTGCTTCAATAACCTTCAAAGCAGTTTTAAAACAACTTTAAAGAAAATGCTAATCATGGAATAAAGACCAGAAATTATAATAATAATAAAAAAGGTATCACAAGTATCACTTCAAAGAAAAGCATATTGCTAATATTTAAAACAGAAACCAAAACTTGTGCAAGATCAGCACCAAAGTTCAATTTCACTTGGGCAAGGCTGATATTTTAAACTCCAATATAAAGATGAATACAGAAAATAGATATTTCTGGACAGAGAAATAAAAGCCCAAAGCCTGATTTTGTTGACCCTGTTGTTGACTGAACCAGTCTGATCTTGTACTCCGGTTACTTTTAGCCTTGGCTGGGAGAAGTTAGTTTCTTCTGCAGTTCTTCTCAACACCTTCACCACATCCTTTGATTTTTGTTGTAATTATTTCTTCATCTGTCTTTTAAAAGACTGTTTTAGAGTTAATTCTTAACTTTCACATCATAAATCTTATATTCTCAGTGAAAAATACCAAGGCATTTCAAAACCACCTGAAACTACCATTACTTTTTCTGTACATACCTGATGGTTTACTATTTTATGTATTTTCTGTTTGGATTAACAGCTGATTTCACTTTGTGCTTGTTCACTGGGTTTTGACTTGTGTCAGGAGCTTCTTGACGTGGCTGGAGGTTTGCAATGGGGTTAAGGCATCCTTGTTCTGCCTCCCCTTGTATTCCACACCCTCCTTTCCACCCCTCCTCTCCTCACCTGCTCGTTTCTGCTCCCAGCTCTGTGCTGCTCCAGCAGGGCCAGCTGGGATTGCAGCTGGATCACTGCAATGTCCCAGTTATAACCAACATCCAACTCTGCTCTCTTTTTTTTTTGATGTTTAGGTTCCCTATTATTTCCCCTAATATTTTGTACATCAGTTTGGGCCGTAAGTGAGTTAAACTGGGGATAATTGGAATAAAATGCTATTGTTATATCTGAAAGGGGGACAAATGGGAAGGATGGTGCTCAGTTGCTGCTCAATTTGCTTAGACTGAGGACAGACTCAGAGGCTCAAGGACATTGGGTAGAGGCTCAGGGTGTTCTTGGGCTTTGTGAGGGCAGATCAGAGGACAAGCATGGAAGCACCGAGCCCTGGTGAGATGAGGATGTGCTGGACTCACAACAAACTGTGGCATGCAGGCAGATGTAAAACTACGTGTAAAAATACAGGTGGTTTTACTTGTGGGCTTTTGATGATGAGAACAAGGCTGAGTGCGCAGTGCCAGGGTGAGGGTAAGTGATGAATCAGTAACAAAGGACAACCAGCTGTGCACACATAAATTGGGATGGAATTGGCAGCAGCATTTCCTCACAGTGCTGAATGATTATGTCTCAATGTGCTGTGACAGTAAGAAATACATCAGACTCTAAGTGGACAGGCACTTTCCGGATCTATGAGACTGGTAAAGAGCCAGAGGGCAAAGCACAGAAATAAATTATAAACCTGCAATCAGACAAAGCTGGTTGTAAATATCTGTGCTGAAACTGATCATTGATTATTTCACTAGTCAAAAAGTAGCAGTGAATTTGCAGTTGCAGAATTTTTTTAGGCCAGCAAAGCTTAAAAGAGGTGTTGATAAATTCCAAATTACTTGCAAGTCAGGTAATTTGGAGCAATAGGATTGATAAAATAGATGCTGGCATATGCAAAGTAATACATAAAGGAAGACACAACCTGAACTGTTCACAGGCACAGCTGAGTCTTTTAGGGAAAGGAGACCTGAGAATTGCTGTGAAGATCAACTGGCATAAATAAACAAACAAACAAAAATACTGGAATAGGAAAACCAGCATCCAGTGTCATAGGTTATTATGCCTTCATCAGTACATCCCGATCTGGAAAATGTCCAGCTTATGTCTTGCCACATCAGAAAGCATATCAGTGATAAAACTGGTGACAGAAATAAATGAGTCATGGAACCAAGAGTTCTCATTAACCAGGAGTGAAAAGATGGTTTTGTTTAGGAGACACCTAGATGGTGGCAAGTCCTGTGGGAGCCACGAAGATCCCTTGGTCTCTGCTGAAAGCATCTGTGAGCAAGCCAGATATCCAATGCATGGATCATGGGCAGTGTGACCACAAATGACCACAAATTCTAGGGATGGGTGAGGTATCTCTGCTCTGTGCCACAGGGAGCAATGACCTTCACCAGGGGTCCCCTGAGGATGTGAAGTTGATTTTGATTCATAGAGCTTTTCTATTTTCCTAAGAGTAGGGCTGGGTTTGTGTGGTTTGGCTCAGATCTTGTCTGTCTGTGGTGGCTCCTCCAGTGATGCTGCCAACCTTTATAACCAAGTCCTGACTGTGGATCTGTGACACCTCAGGGCCAGCTCAGGACACCCCTTGGTTAACAAAGCACAGGAAGCATTTATGCCAACACCAACCAATAAAAATCACCACGTAGCCTTCAAGGATATGGAACCTACCTTTTTGAGAGGAAAATTTGATCATTCAGTTGCTAAGACAGGATGAATCCTACAAGTATTAAAAGTGCAAGCTAATGTTTCAGTAAACCTGCCTGTTTTTGGGGCAGTGGATGCCACACTTGCATCTGCAGCACCCACTGAAATCCAGATTTGAGTACCAAAGTTACTGTGATGGGGTAAAATCTCTGATGAACCCAGGTGACCTCACACGGACCGTGCCTGCAAACGCTGCTCAGGGGCTGGGCATTGTTCAGCCTCACCAGCACAGCTGTTGGCACTGCAGGCTCGGGCAGCACCTTACAGCCTTACCTTGGCTTGAGTGTCTAAAACACCCAAGTCGGGTCCTGATTACCTCCTGAGCAGAGCACAGGTAACAGAGCAGGAAGAGCTGAAGGGACTTTCCCTGTCCTGCACAGCAGATCACTGCTGCACAGTCCCAAATCTGCTGCTCTGTTGCCTGTTTATTTTCTGAGTAGACAACTTACCTTTCTATCTGTTCATTCAATCCTACTGTTTCATTTCTATTGACAGGTACCTTAAAAATCCAAACTGGGTATGAACTCTTGAAGTGAGTGTGTGAATTACTCAAGTGAAATTCAGGAATTTTCAAGTGACAAGAAATAAAAACCCTGACAGCTGAAGTTATCAGCTGAGATTGAGCAGCAGTGTCACTGTTCCCTCATGACTCCAAGCAGCCAGGACTGAGTTTGTGAGACCCAGGGAGGATTTCATCACTTTGTGGATTCTAAAAGGTCCTTTTTAGTGTGAGACTCGGCATGTGAACCCCAGAGAGCCCCAGAGCCTACAGAACAACCCAGCTACAGCACAGCTGGGACAACAGGCAGGAATGGGGAATCAGATAGTGACACCCCAGTGATCTCTCACTCTTTAGCTGTTTCAATGATCAACACACATAAATACGTTAAAAACATATTAATGAAAGTAGCTGTCAACACTGAAATCAATGGTTCTTGAATTATTATGAGTTTTTCCATTGCCCTCAGAAGCTTAATACCACAAATTACAGCCAAAGGGATAACATTGAGCCCAGCAGCCCACAAGACAGTTCAAACATTTGGTTTTCTACCTGAAATCTTGCTGATTTAAAATCACAAATTGTAACAAGATGATGTTGGCAGAGTGGAACCCTCAAACAGCCAGCACTGAAATCCCTTGGAGGCTGCTCTGGGCAGGGGCAGCTGCTCAAATCAACAAGGTACTTTTCTGCAAGCAGGATCTCTCTCCTCTTCCTTTCCTAAAGGAAGAAAATATCCTAAAGCCCTACCTGAAATGCTTATTTTGATAAATGGAGAACCAGAAATTTTACTTTAGGAGAGTTGTCATGATCAGTAACTTGAACATTTCAAAGACAATCCTTTTTATCTTTTTTATCCACTATAAAGTTTACTTGTCTGTGTTGTTTTCCCCTAACAATAAATGAAAAAAAAGTTTTGAAAGTTTCCATAATAAACAGAAAACAAACTTGTGGGATTTATCTTCTTTCACCTACGGGGTAACTTCATAAATCTTTACTGATTTATTATCCAATAATCTTTACTGGGTTGTGGTTTTGACACAGATTTGTTGCTTTTGTTACATCCATCCTAGTAAACAAAAATGGCTGTAAGGCAGAGTAAGGAGATGTTTAGACATTGAAATTGTTTGATTTAGTGAAAAATGACTGAGTTTTAAAAACTTAATTTCTGCATAAGCCTGGGGTGGATTCTTCAGCATTCAGTAGTATGTGCTGTAACATTGCTGTAACCTGTAATATTTATTGCTTATTAATGAAATGCTCTACACAAAAATTCATCCATCTCTCACTTCACAGTTATGTTGGTTAAGGGACGAGTGCTCCTGTAATTTCATCCCCTTGCTCTGAACTCATTTCAGGAAGCTGTTGGTTGTACAGGTGCAAAGCAGACAATTGTGTTGAAGCGGTCTGAAAATTCATTTAGTGGATTAGCCCACTTGCACAAATGACACTTTTTCATCCTCAACAAAAAGGAGCAGGTTTTACTCACTTTTAAATAAATCCTAATTCCAATTAAAATACTTCAATTGATAATTCCAGTTTTAATTACAGAGTCATTCAGGTTGGAAGTCTGCTCTTAATGTCATCTAGTACAACGCCCTTGGTTCAAGCAATGGTAGCTGCAGCAGGTTTTTCAGGGATGTGTGCACCTGAATTGTCTTCTTCTCCCTAAACAGTGTTTTTAAAGGAATTTAGGAAAACCCTCTAAAGGTTTTATGTACATGTTTCAGACCCTCAATTTTTCCTGATAAGAATTTCCCTAAACACGCTCATCATGGGTTGCCTCGTCTCTCAGTGGAAACTGTGGCAAATTTAGATTGGTAACTCTGAATTGCTCCAATGTGTAGCTGCAACTTATCAAGAACACACCTGGAGCTATTGTCATGTCAGCTTCTAAAATCTGACCTACCAGACAGCAGTGTTGGTTAAAATTGCTTGGTACCTGTTCAGATTGTTCAGTTTCTTCACAGTAAGATTTTCACAGTAAGATTAGGTATCTCTTGAAAACTACAAATACATTGTTTACTGAAACACGAGACAGTAAATGAAGAACATGTGAAGCTGCATGAAAAAATGATCATGTGTAACATTCGTTTTACCACTGCCTTGCTGCCTCACTTTCAACCACAGTTAATATGCCTATTAATACCAGGAATGACCTTTTTTTTATGGGAAAAGTAACTGGCTAATGCTGGGCATTTTACCTCCAAACACTTTTACATAATTCAGTATCCTATTTTTTTTCTTAAGGAGGTTTTCACAGAAAGTGAAACAAAGACTGTGACTTTGGGATATTAAAAATAAAAGAGCAGGCCATAACATACACAACTTTTGAAAAAAACCAGCAACATACATGGCTTGGCCACATCAAAAGAGAGCAGCCAGCAGTAAAGCTGTTGTTAATACAATTTTTAAAAATGAGGTCAAGCTGCACCAAGGTTCAGGCTGGGTATCAGGAGCAATTTCTTCACTGAAGGGATGGTTGGGCGTTGGGATTGGCTGCCCAGGGAAGTGGAGAGTCACCATCTCTGGAAGAGTTCAAGAAATGACTGGACATGGCACTTCAAGCAATGATTTGATGCAATGATGTCCAAGTTTGGACTCAATGTTCTTCAGGGCCTTTTCTAACTTTAATGATTCTAAGATTCTATGTAATTTACAACGTATTTGCTTCTCTAATTATTTATTTGCATAAAAAATGCTTTGTTACACTCTGAGAACTTCCCAGTTCCTTTCTTTTTCTACCTGCAGCTATTAATTTTTTTTAAAATTTAATTTATGTTTTATTAGGTTGATTTCATTAATAAGTTCACTGAAAATAACTTGTTACTTTCTCTCCCATTTGCCAGATCTTAATTTCTATGCTGTCATGGTTTGACACC
>VXBU01007379.1:2257-12800 GCA_013400315.1 Bombycilla garrulus | reverse complement strand
AGAAGACTGGAATCCCAGGGACATTCTCTGAAGAAGGAGGAGAAGATTGAAACCTCAGTGACATTCTGGGAAGAAGGAATCCTGTCCCCTTTACCTCACGGAGAAGATTGGAACCCCAGGGAAATCCCAGGAAGAAACAATCCTATTTACCACGCATTCCTTACCCACGTTAAGCCACCTCTTGGCAGTTCTCCAAAACGTGAGCAGAGTTCAGGGCTGGGACGCAGGGAGTCGTTTCATTTGTGTTAGCTCGGATGTTGGGAATTCGGGACTCCTGAACCCCAGGCCTAAAAGGAACATTGTTTTCCCTCTCACTACTCCTTTTGCTGAACTCCAGCCACAACCTCCCTGGATTTTCCCACCAGTATCCCTTTGTCTGACGGGGCTGAGAAGGAAAACCTGTCGCAAGCGTGAAATATTTTCTGAAGGCTCATCTGCTCAATCGCGGCTCTGTAGGATCGGATTTCTGGGACACGGAGCGGTTCCAAGCGTTTCTAATATCACAGCTCCGACCCTGAGGACGCTGCCAGCTGTGGAGGACACGCCAGGGGAGTTTTCCAGGGAAAAGTTTTCCTTCCCGTGCTGCTAGCAGGTGATTTCTGCGGGTGGAGGAATATTTACGGAACAGGGATCGTGCTGCTGAGCTGCGCTTTGGGAATAAAAGCAGCACCGAGGTCTCTGCAGGTTTGGTGTCCCTGCCTCGGTGCGGCCACGTGGTTTTCCTGCCAAATTTTGGATTTTCACACCAAAATTTCTGAGGCTGAGTGCTCTGAGGGTTGGGATCTCTCCAGGATCTCTGGCCATTCCCACTGAGCTGGGAGGAAGGAGCACGAGGAGCTCTGGGCTTTGGGGAAACCCTTCAAACACGGCTGGGAGTGGAGAAAATTTGGTTCCAGCACGGAGCCAAATTCCCAATTTGGATCTTTTGGAAAGAATCTGCCTGCAGCAGTGGAAATCCAGGGGTAACAGCACCATGCCAGGATCTGCAGCGGGGAACAGGACGGGGACGTGCAGCACCACAGAGAAAATGTTCTCCAGGTGGGGTTTGTCCTCCTGCTCTGCGCTTTAAGTGCTAGAACTGTCCAGAGGGCGAAAGGTGGAGGAGGAAGGATGGAAGGTGGAGGATGAGGGGTGAAGAACGGAGGATGGAGGGTGGAAAGTGGAAGGTGGAAAATGAAGAGAGAAGGACGGGAATTGGAGGGTGGAAAATGGAGGATGAAGGGTGGGAAGTGGAAAATGGAGGGTGGAGGGTGAGGGATGGGAAGTGGAGGGTGGAAAATGGAGGAGGGAGGATGGGAAGGGGAAAATGAAGGGTGGAAAATTAAGGAATGCAAGTGGAAGGTGGAAAATGGAGGATGAAGGATGGGAAGTGGAAAATGAAGGGTGGAAAATTAAGGAATGAAAGTGGAAGGTGGAAAACGGAGGGTGGAGGGGGAAGGATGGGAAATGGAGGGTGGAAAACGGAGGAGGGAGGATGGGAAGTGGAAAGTGGAAAATGGAGGATGAAGGACGGGAATTGGAGGGTGGAAAATGGAGGATGGAGGATGGGAAGTGGAAGGTGGAAAACGGAGGGTGGAGGGTGAAGGATGGGAAATGGAGGGTGGAAAACAGAGGATGAAGGGTGGAAAATGGGAAATGGAGGGTGGAGGAATGGAAGTGGAAGGTGGAAAATGGAGGATGGAGGATGGCAAGTGGAAGGTGGAAAATGGAGGATGGAGATGGGAAGTGGAAAACGGAGGTTGGAGGGTGAGGAATGGAAGTGGAAAGTGGAAAATTGAGGGATTGAGGATGCAAGGTAAAGGACGGAGGATGGAAAACAAAGACTCAGGGTTGGACACTGGAGGTTGAGGAGCGGAGAGGGGAGGATGGAGGATTTGGAGCTGGAATTTTCCTGCAGTTTTCCAGAGCCATCCTAAGGTGGCGGAGTTGCCGTCTGCTGCGGGATGAGCTCCGCGATCCAGGGGGAAGGAAAGGTGTTCCGGGGAAACGATCGTTTGTCTCGCAAAGCAGCGAAAGATCTGAGAGCAAATTAGCGAGCACTAATTACAAACGTGCCAGCGCTGGAACGTTCAGGTCGTGACAGATTTGTAACTCCCTTTGGATCGCTGTGCGGCAGCAGATGGTGAGAGATGCTGGCAGCCGGTGTCCCACCCTGCCGGGGAAAACGGGGCTGGAATCGCGCCCTGCCCCGGCCCCGGAGCATTCCCAGCTCCCGAGGATGCGCCACCTCCACGGCCGCGGCAATTCCGGCCAAACCCGCTGCAAAATCCACGCGGGAGGGAAGGATTTGATTCCCCGCAGCCTCCGCGCGGTGCAGAAGCGGAGTCGGAAGGGATGGTTTGGCCGGGGATGGTTGGGTACTGTCAGAGCACTTCTGATCCTTCCCAAACTTCCCGGAGCTGCCGGAGAAAGAGGGATGCCCGAAACTGGGAACATTTCGAGGAAAAACGAGGTGGATTCGCTTCAGCTGTGCTGTTGTTATCACCGGAATTTTACTTCAAATAATGATAAATTCTTCCTGATTCTAGCCAGAGCTGTTTCCACGAATTCTCTGCATTTCTGCGCTTGTAATATTTAGGATAAAAAATGAATCCAGCGGGAAATTATCCTTGGCGCTCCTGTGGAGCTTTTGGTGGGTGGACAGGGGAGGTGAGATGGATTTGGGGGAGGGCAGAGTCACATCAGGACGTGGAGAAGATCCTCAGCTGCTCCTCCCGGTTTGTGCAGCCCGTGGAAGGGAGCACTGTCTGCACACGCCTGCCTCTCCCTTCGGAGTGAGACCTTAAACAGCACCAAAGCTGCTCACAAGGAAAATTTTTACCCCACGAGGAGCAAAAAATAGGAATAACTCTGTTTGGGTAATGGTTGCTCCTCTCCGCTCTCTGGGGAGCAGCAACTCCGATTTCTCCCTTCTGGAAAACTTGGTCCTGACCCTTTGAATCCCAGCTGGAGAATTCCCAAGGAGGCAGGCCCAGAATTCCAAATGAAATGCTGAAATGGGAAGTCCCTCTGGGAGCTGTGCTACCCCTGGGGCTGCCAGGACAAAAAATCCTCGGATTTCAGGAATTGGGAGCTTTCAGGAAGTGGGGAGAGCTCCAGGAGGCAGAGGAGCAGCGATTCCATCCTCTCCATCCTCTCCTCCCAGAGCACTGGGAGGAGGAAAGAGTGGCTTTATAAATTGTGGATTTTCTCATTGTGTAACAACTGCAAGGAGAAAATGAATTAAATAATTTTGGGCCCCCGTCTTATCTGCCGTGACGATTTGCAGCGCTCAATAAGCCGTGAAATTCCTCGTTTCTCAGCAGGGCTGCCTGAAAAACACCCCTGGCTCCTGCTCTGAGGAACCAGGGAGAGAAGAGCCTGGATTCAAAGGATGGAGGGGAAAACAACGTGGATTTGGTTCTCAGAGGGTTGTTGAGCTACCAGCCTTGGCTGCTCCAGGGCCTTCCTGCAGCACAAATATCCAGTCCCATGAGGGAAGGGTGAGCAGTGATCCCTGTCCTTGAAATTCCTTGAAAAAAGGGCACTGGACAGTTTTTATGGATTTGTGGATTTAGTTGTGGTTGCTTGGCCATGGTGGGCGGGTGCTGCGGCAGCGCTGGGAGCTCAGGGTGATCTGAGGGATGTCCACATGTCCTTTGGGGTCTTTAGGTCCAGCTGTGCTCGTGCAGAACCACCCAAACATCCCAAATTCCAACTCTGCCCTGCTCCTGGTCTCCCCCAGCCTCGGAAAACCTCTCCTACTCCTCATTTCATCAGTGATGCCCTCTGGAGAAATCCTTCCTGTGGAGGCAGCTGAGTGCAAACTTCCCAAAAACTGGAGCAGGAGGGATCCCAGAATCCCAGAATCCCCAGGTTGGAAGAGACCTTCAGGATCGAGTCCAAGCCGTGCCCAACTCCTCACTAAACCACATCCAGGCTTTGTTAAACACATCCAGGGACGATGACTGCAGCACCTCCTGGGCAGCCATTCCAGAACTTTATCACCTTTCTGGGAAGAACTTCTTCCCAAAATCCAACCTCAATTTCCCTGGTGCAGCTCAGGCTGTGTCCCCTGGTTGTGTCAGTGGTGCAGACAGAGCCCCAGCCCAGCTGAGCGCAGCCACCCTGCAGGAGCTGTGGGGAGTGAGGAGCTCAGCCCTGAGTCTCCTTTTCTCCAGCTGAGCACCCACAGCTCCCTCAGGGTTTGTGTTCCAGCTCCCTCAGGGTTTGTGTTCCAGCCCCTCTCCAGCCTCGCTGCCTCCTCTGGGCTCTCTCTTCCCAAAATGAGGGGACAGAGCCGGGCCCAGCACTCGAGTGTCTCCTCAGCAGCACAGAGGCAGAGTGAGCTCCGTGCTCCTGCTCTGATCCAGCCAGGATGCGCCATCCCAGTGCTGCTCCCTCCTCATCCCGCACTTCCAGCGGCTCTGGAGCAATCAGGCGCTCCCGTTCTCAAGGACATTGACGGATTAGCCTCATCAATCCCCCGCTGTGGCCGCCAACTTTGCCCGCATTAATCAGAAAAAGCGGCTCCCTGATTGCCATTTAAATTGCACAAAAGATACATTTGTCTTGGGGAGGTCCGCGACATTCCAGCGCGCCTCGGAGGAGCTTCGCCTGGAAAAGCAGGAAGGAAATGTTTTGCTCCGTCCTGTCGCTCTCCTGCCGGGGTTCGAGAGCGCAGCAGCTCCTCGAGGTTGTTGTGGGGGGATTTTGCTGTGGAATATCAAACACAAACACTCGCTGCTCGCATTCGGTGTCGGATTCAGGCTCCCCACGGCCTCCTGCTTTAGCTGTGGGTGCTGTGCCTCATTTTGGCCTCTGAGGAGGCAAAAACCCCAAGTTTTTCCCTGTAGCTGAGGTGATTGTGCAGCACGTTTGGGTTTCCTCCCCCTGCCCTCGAGGGTCACGGAATATTCATTTCTTGGTCAGTCCTCTGTCCCCTCCTGCTGCTGTTGTCATCAGACAGCGACAACAACCAGACACTGACCCAAACCTGGGGGTGGCGTTTGTCTCTTGTGCATCACGTGCCAGGAACTCAGATTTTTTTTTTGAATGAATTTCGATTTGATTTTTAAGAATGTGACCCAAACCTGGGGGTGGCGTTTGTCTCTTGTGCATCACGTGCCAGGAACTCAGATTTTTTTTTTTGAATGAATTTCGATTTGTTTTTTTAAGAATGACTCCAAGGCGAGGCGATAAACGTGGAATTCAATGTGGAGAATGGAATGGTTGGGTTGGAAAGAAGCTTAAAGCTCATTCCATTCCACCCTGCCTGGGTGGAATCCCTCTGGTTCCAGTCCTTCAGGGATTGATTTCCCTCCTTTTTCACTAATATTTGTTTTTTTTTTTTAATTCAGTGCTGATTCTGGTTGAGGCGCTGCCCTTGCAGCCTCCCGTCCTTTCCAGGAGATTACAACCGGATTTCTTTCAAAGATCTGGCCCATAATGTTCAAATTATTCATTAGACCCACAAAGATCACGAGAACATTTATTTTCAGAGAGAGAAAACAGCTCTCAGCAGAGCACGGAGCGATGGGAGAGGAGAGGAGAGATCTGTTTCCATGGAATTTTCTTCCTTTTGCATAAAATTTGACAGGAAGCCGCAATTGATTTTCGTTTTCTTGGATAAATAATCGTAAATCACAGAATGGTTTGGGTTGAAAGGGACCTTTAAAGGGCAGCTAATTCCAATTCCTGCGTGGGCAGGGACACTTTTCGCTACCCCAGGTCGCTCCAAGTCGTGGCCTTGGGCATTTCCAGGGATGGGACAGCCACAATTTCTCTGGGAATTCCATTCCAGGGCCTCCCCACCCTCACTGCAAAATCTCCTTCCTTAAATCCAATCGAAATCCAGCAAAATCCTTCATTTTAAACACACTCCCCTTGTCCTGTCACTGCAGCCCTGCCACAAACTTTGTCCCCGTTTTTGTTTTTTTTTTTATAGCTCCCCTTCCAGGGCTGTCTCATTTTCCTCCTGGGATTTTTTTTCTGCGGTGATTTAGGGAATTTTGTGACGATTTAGGGAATTTTGTGACGGTTTAAGTGATTTTAAGTGATTTTTCTACACTTTTGTGTAGAAAGATGTAAAGACACATCAAGGATTGGGATGCCCACTTTCTCCAGGGTGGGATTTCTGCACGCGAGGCTCTGGCCAAGAATTCCCATCCTCAAATTCCATCCTCTTTATCCCAAATTTCTCCTGCTAGAAACAACCAGCCTGAAACAACCTCTGCTCTCCCCAAAACCTCTGTTTAAAACTTCTCTGCGCGCCCTGCTTGCTTTAGGAAATGCTCCCCCAGATAAAAAGCAGAGATAAGAAACAGATTGAGCCCAGCAGAGCATTTTTTGTGCAGAAAGTTAAAATTTTATGGATTTTTTTCCAATTTTCTGGGCGAGAGCCAGGGATCCAACGCTGCTGTGTGTCCCTGGTGATTCCCGGGTGCTGGAAGTGCTCGAGGAGGGGATTTTGGAGCTCTTGGGGCAGCTGGAACGGCTGTGGGGCGGCAGTAGGAAATGCTCCCCCAGATAAAAAGCAGAGATAAGAAACAGATTGAGCCCAGCAGAGCATTTTTTGTGCAGAAAGTTAAAATTTTATGGATTTTTTTCCAATTTTCTGGGCGAGAGCCAGGGATCCAACGCTGCTGTGTGTCCCTGGTGATTCCCGGGTGCTGGAAGTGCTCGAGGAGGGGAATTTGGAGCTCTTGGGGCAGCTGGAACGGCTGTGGGGCGGCAGAGGGAATCCAGGGAATGCGTGAAGCCGCCGTAAACGGAGAGGCCGCGATCCCAGCACGCTGGGAATTCCTGGGGCTGCAGATCCCACAGCAGCCAAACCCCGAAAGAAACCACGGGAAATCCGGTTAAAAATCCACTGAAAAGTGAGTGGGATCCCAAAAGACTGAGGGGCTCAAAAAGAAAATCCCTGGGGAAATTTCCCCAGAGTGACTCCAGCGTGGATTTGGAGTCGTGGAATATTTTGGGTCAAAAGGAGACACCTCCCACCAATCCCAATTTTAAAAATCATTTTATATTTGCTGCAGATGATTCCAAGGACATGAAATAAATGGGGACATTTGTTTCTTTCTTTTTTCTTTCTTTTTTCTTTTTTTTTTAAATTTATTTTGATTAAAATATTCCCACACCCTTTAATAACCTGACTGAAACGAAAAGAGGGATTCTAAAAACGTCGGAGTGGAGTTCCTGGTGGGTTTGTGAGTTTTGTCCTTGGAAAATAACACTGAGGATGTGAAAACCTTGGGATCACCACAGAGCATCACCCTGCCCACGCTTCTTCAGCTCAGAGTTTGTTTTACCAGGAAAATGTTCTTTTCAGCTTTGTGGGAAGTTATTTCGGTCAATATTCTGTCATATTTATATTTGTATTTATATTTATATTTATATTTATATTTATATTTATATTTATATTTATATTTATNCGCGGGGAGGAAATAGTTGTATTTGTATTTATATTTATATTTATATTTACATTTATATGTTTCTATTTCTATTTTTACAGAGAAGCCGTGGCTGCCCCATCCCTGAAAATATCCAAGGCCAGGCTGGGTGGGGTTTGGAGCAACCTGGGATGGTGGAAATTCCACGGATTGGAATGAAATGAGCTTTAATTGGTTCTTTCCACCCCAAACCATTCCATGATTCTGTCATTCCGTGGCTGTTCCATCGAGGCACGCTGGAATTTGTCACAAACAATTAAATCCAAGGTCGAGACTCCGCTGGAAGACACCAGAACTCCAAGGAAATGTTTTTAGGAGCCATAAAAGAATTCAATCTGATCAAAATCGTTTTTGCAGGTCTCTGCTCCAAATGGAGCCACTCCTCTAATTTAACCAGAGCTTTCAACAACAGCTCAAAGCTAAGGATGATTTTCCAAGAGCTCTTTTGGCTCGTTTCGTACCATTTCCAGCTGTTTATTTTTTCCCTGGAGAGGAATTCACCAAATTCCCAATCCTCACTGACCACACCCACCTGGAATTTGGGTTTTTTTGGACACACAACCCTGCGGGATTGGATAAAACAATTTTTCCTCATTAGGAACCAGAGCAGCTCCAGCATCTCGCGAGCTGCTATGCAAATAACTCTCGCTGACAGCACAAACACATTCATTTGGGCGTCGCGCTAATTGATTTGCGCTCATTAGGCGTGCTTTCGCCCTAATTTGATAAGGAAGTGTGAAACTATTTCTCCCGGCAGCAGGTTTGGTATTTGCCGAGGTATTAAGGAGGTGTTAATGAGCCCCGGCTCTCCTGTCGCGTTGATGGTTTGGGGAGCGGTCCCGGCGCCTGTTGCTCGTCGGGCTTTGGCTAATTAAGTTAATTACGAGGCGTGTGGCACAGATGGATGTGCGGCACGGGCAGCGGTGAGGATGCTGTCCCGGTTTGAGGTGGATTTGGGGAGTTGGAAGCACAAAATTTGCTGGGATCCATCCCTGAGAGCCCTCAGAGCGATATCTCCTTCCCTCGATTGTCCCTCTGGAATTTCCCTTTCCCAAAACTCATCCAACCTTGAATTCCTTAAGTGAAGGAGAGATTTTGTATTTATTTCCTCTGTATTTATCTCCTGAATCAGAAGCAGTGCTGTGGTTTCTGTCCCTGTTTTGGGTGGATTTGGGAAGCTGGAAGCACAAAATTTGCTGGGATCCATCCCTGAAAGCCCTCAGAGCGAGATCTCCTTCCCTCGATTGTCCCTCTGGAATTTCCCTTCCCCAAAACTCACCCAAAATTTGATTCCTCAAGTGAAGGAGAGACTTTCCTCGGTATTTATCTCCCATTATTTTGGTGCTGAGGGTCCAGGATCCTGGGAAAATCAGAATTGGGTTTGCTGGATCCATTTTTTGCACACACAGAGCAACCCCCGTGCTTTGGGAAACCGAGAGATGTCCCCAAATCCTCTTTTTTTAAAATTTTTTTCTTTTTTTTTCTTTTTTTTTTTTTGCCACTGGAATGGCAGAACAGCTGCTCTGTGTCTCCAGGATGGATTTTTCCCGAGTGTTCCTAAGGATTTTCTGGATCCAGAGCTGAGTGAAGGCTGGAATGTCTGTTTTACTGTAAATCTGGACATTTCAGAAACTGTTTTCATTGCACTTGAACTCAAGCCAAATATTTTCAGCCTGACAAAGCAATGACGCTTTTAAAAACAAGAGTTTCAAAAGCATTGTTTTCCTTCAAAAGAGAGAATCATCATGGAATAATCACAGAATATTCATGGAATAATCATGGAATCATCATGGATTAAATACAGAATCATCGTGTAAGAATCATGGAATAATCATGCAACATTCACGGAATAATCATGGGATAATCATGGAATAATCATGGAAAAACACAGAATCATCATGGAATAAACACAGAATCATCATGTAAGAATCATGGAAGAATCATGGAACATTCAGGGAATAATCATGGAACAATCATGGGATAATCAAGGAATCATACATAATCATATCTATAGAATATATTACAATAATATTTACATAATTAAAATAATAGAAATTCTATACATTACAGAATATATCCACATTATTATAATACATCTATATTATTCTATATCTATATAGAGCATCTCTCAACAGAGAGAACTGTAAATTTATCATCCCCTGTGGGTGAAATTCCTGAATACATTGGGGTTTTCTCTATCCAAGAGCTCAAACTCCATCTTTTTTTCCAGGCTGGATATTCCTCCTATTTCTGCAGTGCTGATCCAAAGCCTCCCAGCCATCCCTGCCCCACTTTCCCCTCGGAATATTTGTTCTATTCCATCAACATATTGATCTCCCTAAATCTTATTACGAGGTGCAGCAGGTCCAGCCACATCTCAGAAATTCATTTTCACCTTCCCCACGCTTGATTTATTAATTTTTTTATAATTCCTCTCTTCTGCATCAGATTAAATCTAAAAATAAACGCTGTGTAAACACTTCTCTGTATCCACGTTTTAATTTTTTTTTTTTTTTTTTTTTGGTGTTTGAACTGAAACAAAGTGGAAATCTGAGTTAAATGTGGTTCCCGAGATAATTCCAGCTGGGACAAGAGATGGTGCCTTTCCCCCTGAAGGTGGATTTAGCCGCTGTGAGGGTGAAATCCTCTTTTCTCCACAGCCTGAGGAGAGGTTGAACTCAGGGAATTTGGAGCACAGAGCTCTGCTCCGGGGAGGAGATGCCCTAAATCCCAGAGAATCCAGTCCTTGTGACATAAATACACCCTGGTGCATCGTCATCCCAAAAAACCTCCTTGCCAGGCTGGAGAAATTGATTTAATCTCAAAATGTCTCAGTTTTCAGCGAACAGATTTGCCCTGGTTTTGTGGCTGATGCCAAAGGTGATTAAAAAAAATACCTCTGTGCTCACCCAGATTCTGTGGGATTCTGTGGTTCTGGGATTCTGGAATTCTGGGATTCTGAGGTACTGGAATTCTGGGATTCTGAGGTACTGGAATTCTGGGATTCTGAGGTACTGGAATTCTGGGATTCTGAGGTACTGGAATTCTGGGATTCTGAGGTACTGGAATTCTGGGATTCTGAGGTACTGGAATTCTGGGATTCTGAGGTA